>JASPKP010004624.1:0-2500 GCA_030674155.1 Stramonita haemastoma | reverse complement strand
TATGTAAGTGTGTGTTGTGTGTGTGTGTGTGTGTGTGTGTGTGTGTGTGTGTGTGTGTGTGTGTGTGTGTGTGTGTGTGTGTGTGTGTGTGTGTGTGTGTGTGTGTTACCAATTTGCATGTACTTCCGCGCTTGCATGTGTGTAAATGTGTGTGTTTGTGTTTGTATGTGTGTGTATGTGCATGCATACGAACACATGCACGCACACTTACACACATATGATTATACACTAATAAGCCATATATCCCTGGCATACGCAAAAAGCCAGTGAAAACTTATTGGCCATTTAATATTTTGATGATTTTGAAAAAAGTCTGGATTTGTTTTCGAGTGCCTTGAGTGATTCAGTTTTTTTTTGATATCAGCACATTTGTAAAAGTTGATTTTTGCTGAATAGTTTTAAATAGATTATGATATATATCTATAAAAAGAAAACCGCATTTACCTTGAAATGTTAATCGAACATTTTGTGAAAGAACATTTTTTTTGCAGTCTTAAATTTTCGGTAGATTTGTTTGTCAAATACCTGACTCATGTAACTGTTTTGAGTAGAGAGTTTAGGTATAAGCCTTCATAGAAGAACTGTTACAACACACACACACACACACACACACACACACACAACACACACACACACACACACACAAACAAACAACACACACACACACACACACACACACACACACACACACACACACACACACACAAACAACACACACACACACACACACACACACACAACACACACACACACACACACACACACACACACACACACACACACACACACACACACACACACACACACACACACACACACACACACACACACGAAAATGGGTCATCCACACCAGCAAGCTACAGTAAGCCATCTCGCACTGCATTAACTCCCACCATGTATTAAAAAAAAATCACCCTCCCCCCCCTGAACCTGGTTGTCTGACCTCGATTAATACAAAATTTCCAGACATGCAGTAAACCCAGAATAATTTCACATGTCTCTGTCCGAGTTTCCAATAGTCAGCCAGCAGAAATAGAAGCTGACCTTCAACGCATAGATGACCTGATTCTGTCTCTCTCATATCCGCTCCAGACAAGGACCTGCCTGTGTCACTGGCATCATCAGGGAGGCACGTGAAACCAGTCACAAAGGGATCCAGGCACACACATGATCTGACGTCACACTTTCTTTCGGTCATGCCAGGAACTTGACTGAAAGTTTGGAGCCGTGTGCAAACAGTCCCTTGTCTTGAAGGGCAGGTTTGGGTGAAAAGTATCCTAACTCCATCCCTTCCCCCAGCCCTCTTTTCTCTATCTTTTTTGTGTGGACTTTGTCATCCCTTTAAAAAAAAAAACCGCTGCCTCTTTAGTTTGAGTGATACTGGTGGTTGTAACAGTGGTGTGTTACTGGTAGTTGTAACAGTGGTGTGTTACTGGTAGTTATAACAGTGGTGTGTTACTGGTGGTTTTAAAAGGGGTATGTTACTGGTAGTTGTAACAGTGGTGTGTTACTGGTAGTTATAACAGTGGTGTGTTACTGATAGTTGTAACAGTGGTGTGTTACTGGTAGTTGTAACAGGGTTACTCAGGTGGTGGTGGTGGCAGAGCCAGAAGCAGCGACGGTTACAGTAGTGGTAGTAGGTGAGGCATTATTGTTGTCATTATCCTAGTAGTTACCATCATGTAATGAGGTGGTAAGTAGATTACCTCCCATAGGATCAGGGCTCTATCGCAGCATCGTGTTACTAAATCGAGAATCAGCTGCCAATTGTACGATGCTGTTTCCTTGGGTGATGGTCGCGTTGCATACACTTTGTCCTCAGGGTGAAATGTAGAATGTATGCATCCTCTTTTCTGAGACCACATTCTAATTGTCTAGGCGCGCTCATCCGAGATGTGTACAGGGATGGGAGATTACAAATGTTCACTCTGCTACAATCATCATCATCATTAGAAGCAGCCAGAGTAACATAAACAGCAGCAGTAAGCATAGTAATGGTAGTAATAGTAGAAGAAGCATAGTAGTGGTGATAGTAGAAACAGTAGCATAGTAATGGCAGTGGTAGTAGAAGCAGCCACAGTAGCAGCAACAGTAGTAGATGTAGCAATAGTAGTGACTTTTCCTTCAACTTGTCGGGAATTCGTTAGGACTACGCACTGAATTTTTGTGATGTGGGGGTAAGTTGTTCAAGCCATGGCGGAGTCCATCCCTCTTCAGGTCTCAGCTGCATGCTAGGTATGTTCGTGCCCTCAATGGTTTATTGTAAACACAGCTTGCACTGCCACCTGATGCCAATTGTGGGAGGGTTTTTTGTTTGATTTTTAATCCCGCCGCCACCCATCTTTCGTTCCCTTTTATTTTTGAACTGCGAAAAGGAAGAGTGTAGGTGGCCTGAACTGAAAGGGATTTAAAAAGGAACACAAACTGCTGTGAAATGATGTTCCAGATTTCTCTAATGGAGCATGTATTTCTCAAAGGTTTATTTATTCTCATGTCATTC
>JASPKP010004623.1:15000-17296 GCA_030674155.1 Stramonita haemastoma | reverse complement strand
GTGTGTGTTGTGTGTGTGTGTGTGTGGTGTGGTGTGTGTGTGTGTGTGTGTGTGTGTGTGTGTGTGTGTGTGTGTGTGTGTGAATGAGGAGAGAGAGAGAGAGAGAGAGAGACAGACAGACAGACAGACAGACAGACAGACAGACAGACAGACAGAGAGAGAGAAGAGAGAGAGAGAGAGAGAGAGAGAGAGAGAGAGAGAGAGAGAGAGAGAGAGAGAGAGAGAGAGAGAGAGAGAGAGAGAGAGAGAGAGAGAGAGAATCTAAATACTAGTTTTTGGTGGAAGAAATATATAGTGAACACCGGCACTTTCTAATCAACTTTGATATTACCCAATATATGATATTTCTTAGTTTATCCACACAAAAAATGATAATGAAGCAATTGAATACGGCCCGTTTGAAAATCACATTTTCTCTTTCTCCAAGATATTCACACAAACATAATATTATCCAGAAGCGTTGAACATGCTGTCCATGCAGTTCTGATCAGTTTGATAGGAAACAAAGCCAAAACACTTTGTTGTTTTACAGATAAAGAGTTTCTAGCATCTCGTCTGAGTATCAGTAAGACACATCATTGAAATATACAATTTCCATCTTTCTCTCTCTCTCTAATCTTGAAAAATAAAGATTATTCATTCATTCATTCATTCATTCATTCATTCATTCATTCATTCATTCATTCATTCATTCATTCATTCATTCATTCATTCATAAAAGATTCATTCATTCATTCTCTCTCTCATTCTCTCTCCCTCTCCGTCTGTCTGTTTGTGTGTCTTTTTTTGTCCTGTCTGTCTGCCTTCCAGTCTAACTCTATGTCTGCCTGTCTGCCTGCCTGTCCGTCTGTCTGTCTGCCCGTCTGTCTGTCTGTCTGTCTGTCCGCCTGTCTGTCTGCCGTCTTTATCTCTGTCTGCCTATCTGCCTGTATTCCTGCCTGTCCGCCTGCCTGTCTATCTGCCTGTATGTCTTCCTGTCTGTATCTCTGTCGGCATGTCTGTCTCTGTGCCTGTATGTCTGCCTGTTTGTCTCTATTTCTGTCTGCCTGCATTTCTGTCTGTCTTTCTGCCTGTTTTTGGATTTCTGTCTTCCTGACTGTCTGCCTGTCTGTATTTATGTCTGTCTGTCTGTCTGCCTGTCTGTTTTTCTGTCTGCCTGTTTGTTTGTATGTCTGTCTGTATTCCTGTCTGGCTGCCTGTATGTATTCATTATGTCTGTATCTCTGTCTGTCTGTTTTTCTGCTGTCTGCCAGTTTGTTTGTCTGCTGTTTGTATTTCTGTCTGTCTGTCTGTCTGTCTGTCTGTCTGTGTGCCTGTCTGTGTGCCTGCATGTCTGTGTGCCTGCCTGTTTGTCTGTCTGTCTGTCTCTCAGTCTGCCCCTCTGTAGCTCTGCTCCAATGTGTCTCTTTTATTGTGTGCATGCATGCCGGAGCGTGTGACTGCAAAGGCAATGGTCTGAAAATATGTATTGAATGCATAAGCCCGGAGGCGATTTATGTAAGTATTATTCACAACAGTTTGCACTTTTGCACCGAAACCAACCCTGTCCCAGATACATAGCAATCATTATAGTTCTTTTTTTAAATTCTAGAAGTGTGTGTCTTTGATTTTACGTCTGTACACTTAAAGTGATATTAGACGAGGGATGAGGTTGGGGTGGGGGGGGGGGGGGGGGGGGGGCAATAAAGAGATAAGGGTTTTTTAAAAAGTGCGTTGGTAACTGTGTACATAAGAAGACTGATTACAAAAATATATAACAAGAATGTTGCAAAAGATGGCATAAGAAATGCAAATAATAACAAAAACAATCGAACAATAGAGAACTTTAAAATCTGAAACTGTAAGATGAACAATTGCAAACTACATGTAAAGGCTGCCATGAATAAAGCAAAAAGTACATTGCCACAGTAGGGTGTTATAATTTCACAATCTTCACATTAGTACTTTATAAAAAAGAGAATACTGGGGATCGCATCAGAGACAATGCTATCTCACACAGTAACTTTGGATTGATTAACACTTCTTGCAGTGACTTATCTTGAAATGGTGGTAGGAACTTTTTTAAACCTTGACAATGATACAAAACATGAACATTGGAAAGTTTTTCACCGCATATACATTTTACATTTTTGGCAAATTTTGCTCGAAATGCATTTAATTTCAATCTGTGGATTAGAGAAACAATATTTCTAGTACTGGATTTTTGAAAGCCGTACTGAGTACAAAGGATGTTCTCAATATCAAGAACTGAACAAGTATGCTGGGAATAGCCAGCCTCTTCATGTTTCTTTTTTAC
>JASPKP010004622.1:15000-17301 GCA_030674155.1 Stramonita haemastoma | reverse complement strand
ACACAGCTCACCTAATAAACTTGCAGAGATTCTCTTTAAACAAGTGTTTTCCCCAGCACATCAATCTGGCATACACAATGTGTTTTCTTACAAATTCAGATTTGTAAAAAAAAATATATTCAGAGAACACGCTGGTAATGATGATAAACGCTGGAAAACTGAACAACAGTAGGACTACATTTCGTTCTTCAGTAAGGCAGAGAACAGTGTTCCAGTCAACAAATCAAAAGTAAATTATGCACGGTAATGATCTACATTTTGTGTTTTCTTATTTTTGTGTTTGTTTTTTTCAGACACCAAAGAAACACTGCGCCGGGATGCATACAGTCTTAGAGCAGCCAGGAGGTTTTTTTGTACAGACTGATCTTATCACATCCTCCTTTATAGGAATTAGATAAGACACGCGTAGATTTGATTTTCCCTCAATCCTTTCGTGCGGTTGTCTGTTTGTAGACACGCACGCGCCTTGTCCTTACTTTTTCTTCACGAAACCCTCTCCTGATCTTCCCATTTATCTTTAGGAAAAAACACAAAAGCGTCTTCCTTTGTCCTGTTTCTCTCCCCCCTCCACCAACCTCGATCTTTCTTCTACATCATTTTCTTTATTCAATTCACAACACTAAAATCATCATGGTTGTTGTGTTTGTTTTCACTTCTCCCTATTCTTCTCCTACACAACGCGTATGAATTTCTTCCTCTCCCGTCAACCCACGACAATCATGGCGGCGAAAAGAATCCTCCACAACAGACCAGGTGTGGTTCACTTGAACAGCCTCCACTCGTCAATGAAGAAGGAGCCACCAACGGCTCATTACTTATTGCACGTGCACGAATCGTTAGCCTGTGACACAGCCTCAGTGCCGCTTCATTGGCTGAAGGTCACGTGCTGTGGTTTGTCGTCACACCGAGACCTGTACGTGGAACTTTGTATGCTCTTCTTCTGCCATCCCAGGGCAACACCCACCAGGCTCTGCACACCACAACGCGTGCTGTGACACCAGCAAAACCCACGGCATTTATGACATCAACAACCCAAGCAGGTCTCTCTCTCTCTCTCTCTCTCTCTCTCTCTCTCTCTCTCTCTCTCTCTCCTCTCTCTCTCTCTCTCTCTCTCTCTCTCTCTCTCTCCTCTCTCTCTCCTTCTCTGTCTCTGTCTGTTGACATAAAGTTTTGATTTAAGACCAAAAAAAAAAAAAAGTTGTATTCCCTCTCATGCTTGCTACTAAGAGTGCAAGTCATCGTTTCATCGATTGAGATGCATTGCTTGATGTCAAGCGCACACAATAGACAACAAAAAAACCAGAAAAACCTCGGTTTAAAAAAAAATCATTTTCTAGCTATCTAATCAATTCCTCAGAGATAGCTCAAAGGTTAAATGCAGTTAGCTACCATGAGACGGGTTCTTGTGAAATACAACTGGATAAGAGGCTGTTTTGTTTTCTTCCTTCCTGGGCTGGAGCTCTGAGGTTCACCAGTAGTGAGTTTTGGGCGTATAGGACCAGTTTTTGTGCCCACCATGAATGTAGCTACATTCCAATTTAGAGGCTTTTTTCATCTTCATTTTACCATGTAATAAAAAGAACACGCTTGTTTTTTTTTTCTTTCTGTCTGTCTGTCTCTGTCACGCTCTCTGTTTCTCTATCTCTCTGTCTGTGTCTCTCTGTAAACAGAGCCTTAAAAGTTATTTTGATAAAACACAGACAAAACAAAGAAGACAGGAGGAAAGAAACAATAACAACGTACGAATGAATGAATGAATGAATGTATGTGATAATGAATAGAAAAATAACATTCAAAATTATACTTTAATTTACAAACAAAAACACCAAGAAAGACAACAACAGACAGAAACAAAAAAGAAAAAAAAACAATCGAAAAAAGGAAACAAAAAAAATATGGAAGGAACAAATTTCTTTTTTTTTTAAAACCAGCAAAGAAAGATCATATCAAAAACAAACTTCTCTAGAAAGAAGCAAAGAGACATTATGCTCACGGTGACAACGCTGCACGGCATAGGCCGATGTTAAATATCATTGTAATGCCAATCATGTGTCTCTGCCTCTGCCGTTGTTGTGACTGTCGGTTGGAGGGAGTGGGTGGGAGAGGGGGAGAGGGGGAGGGTGGAGGAGGAGGGTGGCGTGCGTTGACATTGATCGTTGTGTAAAAGAGTTATTTCTTTAGTGTAATGGCATTTCTTACACACAAACACTCACAAACACACATATACACTTACATAGTACACACTCTCTCTCTCTCTCTCTCTCTCTCTCTCTCTCTCTCTCTCTCTCTCTCTCTCTCTCT
>JASPKP010004622.1:10000-12500 GCA_030674155.1 Stramonita haemastoma | reverse complement strand
TTCTTTGTATGATATTTTGAGGAGTCTTCTGTGGCACTTGTTCTCGAATGCTTGGATTCTCCTCTCTAACTCTGCTGTCAGAGTCCATGATTCACAGCCATATAGGAGGATAGATATCACGAGGGATTTGTAAAGGTGGTATTTGGTGCAGAAGCTGATGTTGTTGCTTCTGATGATCTTCTCGAGTCTGACTAGAGCAGATGTTGCTGTTGCAATGCGAGCTTTCACTTCATTGTTTGATGTGCCATCTTTTGTTAGGATGGAGCCTAAGTATTTGAATTGGCTCACCTCTTCTAGTGTTTCTCCATTCATCTTTATTTCCGTGATGTCATTACTCGCGCTGTTGACCATGATCTTTGATTTCTCTGTACTGACCTCCATGCCGTATGCGCTCGCTCGATCTGTTAAATTGTCTGTGAGGATTTGCAGTTCTTGTTTGCTGCTGCCCATGAGGTCAATGTCATCTGCAAATCTGAGGTTGCAAAGGGGTCTTCCACCAATGGAGATGGAAGTGTGGTGGTTTTGCAGTGTCTCTGTCATGATGTTTTCGAGGAAGAGGTTGAAGAGTACAGGTGAGAGAAGGCAGCCCTGGCGAACCCCAACCGTGGTCTTGAAGAACTCGCCCACATGATTATTCATAAAAACTGCACTTTCTGCGTTCTCGTACAGGGCTTTGATGACTTCAATTAGACAGCTGTCAATGTTGAAGTGCCTGAGTACTTGCCAGAGGCCGTCATGCCATACCCTGTCAAAGGCCTTTTTGAAGTCTATGAAATTGTGGTACAAGTCTTTTTGGTGTTGGAGATGCTTCTCTATCAGAATTCTCAGATTGAAAATTTGTTCCATTGTGCTGCGTTTTGGTCTAAAGCCCGCTTGTTCTTCTGCCAGGAGTTTTTTCCGCTTGGTTTTTCAGTCTGTTGAGGACTACCTGCAGCATGATCTTGCTAGGATGACTTATGAGACTGATGGTTCTGTAGTTCTGGCATTGTTTGAGGTTTCCTTTCTTTGGCAGGGGTATTACAAGAGACTGTGTCCATTCTTTTGGCCATTCTTTGGTGTCGTGGATCTTCTGACAAAGTTCTGTGAATCGCCTTGCTGTTTCATTCCCTCCATTTTTTATGAGTTCAGCTGGGATGTTATCGATTCCAGGGGACTTCCCCTTCTTCAATTGTCTAATAGCTGCATCTACTTCACACCTTAGTATTGGTGGGTCTTTATCTTGGTGTTCAGGGGTTTGTCAGAAACTATGTTGGTATCTGGGCAACACAACACCATATTAAAACCCATTACATTACAACACAACCCACCACACCACACCACCTCACATCACACCACACCATACCACAACGATACACACCTCATTATACCACACCACTTCACACCAGACTTACCACGCCTCTCCACCATTGCATCACACTCTGTCACCCTTCACACCACACCATATCACACCACAACATACCACACACTGCCACCAGAAAACTACATCGTACTACGCCACATCCACATCGCGTAACACCACACCACACCCCACCAAACTACACCTCGCCACACCCTCAACATCCACACAAACACACCCCTGTTAATGAACAGGCGTAGACAATGAAGACCTCCTAAATCTTTCTCTTTATTATTTTCCTGTCAAACTTTCTCTCATTTTCTGCCGGCAGACAGGAAATAAAAATTATGTCCTGGCCATAAACCCCAACCCCATCCAGTTCCAGACTGGCTAACTGGCTTCATACCAGCCTGGGTGGCCGGGTTTTTGGCAGCAGACCAGCACATCAATACTCTGGACCCTTCTGCGCCAACCGTTTTTTGCCACGTGTGCCGTTTATTGGCCAAAGGCTAACGCCTCTTAGGTCATGCGGGGCGCTATGATCACTGGCTGACTGGCTCCATCTTTCCTGTATCCTCTGCAGCTTTCTCTGTCCTGCTGCACAGACATCACTCCCCTCCTTCAGTGCACTTCTTCACCTGCTGTGTCCTTGTGATGCTGCCAGCAGCAGCAGCAGCAGCAGCAGCAGCAGCAGCAGCAGCAGCAGCAGCAGCAGCAGCAGCAGCAGCTGTATGTGTGTATAAGCTGTGTTTATGCTTTTACATGGTTGACGATTTTTGGGGTCAGACGCTTGGCTGTCTTAGAAGTTTATTGATCTCAGGCTCTTTAGCTGTGGAGCAGGTTTAGCTTTTGAACAACACTTCTGTACGTATCTTGATACTTTATCAAAAGGCGGAAACCAGTTTTTTTCTCTTGATTTTTAACTAATCTTTATTGTTCAAATATTTTCTAACAGATGGGGCGGATAGGATTTATTAATGAACGAACTGGTATTTTGTTATTGATTTTTTTGTCTAAGGAAGGGAAGGGAGGAGGGTGGCTTTAACAGAGGAAGGTGGCAGGATGGTTAAGACGTTCGCCTGCCAACAAGTAAACTGTAAGGTTCTGGGTTCGATTCCCAGCCTCGACCTTTCTTCCCAGTTTGACAAACAAAATTTGAACTGA
>JASPKP010004621.1:5000-10000 GCA_030674155.1 Stramonita haemastoma | reverse complement strand
AAAGAGGGGTGGATGGGTCAGTAAGGACGACAGTTAAGGGCCACCAAAGTTAACCTAGCAGATGTAAGGCCAAACCTAGCTCAAGTTCCTATCGTATCATGTCACTAAAAGTTCCTTATTTGCTACGTACATTAGCATCTTCGTATTTTGGCATATGTGTATATTTTGGGGGGGTATGTGCATGAGTTTGCGCATGTGTGCGTGCGTGCGCGTGCGCATGCGCGCGTATGTGTGCGCGCGCGTGTGCGTATTCCCAACAGTGAGGGCCTGTGACTTTCAAGTTTGAGTCCACATGGCAAGGTTATGCTTTCATGTGGGTGCATTCGTTTATGTTTGTAAGATTGATGTTTTATTTTGTTATTCATGAACTTGGGTGAATGGTTGCAATTTTCAATAATTTTAAGGATGTCATTTGCATTACATCATCTTTCTTATTGGTGTTCTTTTTGTGTTGTGTTGTAATGTATTGAATTGTTTACCTTTTTAAGAGACAGGAGAGTACTCTGCATAAAATTTGGGATGCTCTCTGTGAAGAGAGCATGTCGCCACAAGAGCACCGCTATCCATCATTTTCTTTCCCCTTTTCCTGTCTGCATGTGTATTTGTTTCCCTATCAGAGTTGCTTTCTTTTCAACATAATCTTGCCAGGCACAGCTCTTTTGTTGCCGTGAGTTCTTTTAGATACCCTCATTTTTGTTGCGTTATTTTGTTGTATTATGTGCTGTGATTTCTATATTTTTAGTATCACAATAGGTGCAGACTTACACTAGTTGTATCAATAGCCGTAAGCACAAGGAATTTGACCGCACCTATTCCCTAACCAATTCTGTCTGGTGATGTGTATCTTCCCTGGACACCATCTCTGATAGTCATGGTCTGCCTGTTTCAATTCGTTTGCCTCTGTCTGTTTGTCTCTGCCTTTGTTTTGCCTCTGGCTTTTTGCGTCTTTGCTTGTTGACTTGTCTGTTTTTATGTACGTCCATTTAACTCCCTGTTTCCCTGTCCATCTGTCTGTTGGTTTCTGTTTCTCAACCTGTCTGTCTATCTGTCTGTTTGCCCCCCCCCCCCTCTCTCTCTCTCTGTCTGTCTCTCTTTCTCTCTCTCTTTCTCCTGTTAAATGTAAACATAAAAGTGCCTGTTCCATCTCCTTTAGAAGAAAAATTGATTCAGTTCACTGGCCTTCTCTCCTTCCATCCTTTTCTCTTTCCCTCCTTCCTACTCTCACCCTCCCTATTCACCTCTCCCTGTGTCTCTGTCTATGTCTCTGACTCTCTCTGTCTCTGTCTCTCTCTGTCTCTCTCTCTGTCTCTCTCTCTCTCTCTCGCTCTCTCTCTCTCCCCCCCAGTCCCCCCTTCCATATTACTCACAGTCTCTTCTTCTTTCATTCACCTTGTAAACATCAGAAATACATAACCACGGTACACGAAGCGTGAAATACACCTGGGTGTGACAGACAGGTGCAGTGAAGTGTGCCCACATTTGACAGCTGTCGGCTGATTCACGGGCTGAGGGCTGATAGAGGTGCTGCCTTGCACATTGCTTTTGAAAACTGACATCATTAGGACACACTTTGCACTTGTAATTTTCTTTCAAATCTTTTCATGGGGGAAAAAATCTAAAGAAAAAAAAAAGGGTGTGATCAAAGAGTGAGGAGAGGACGGAGAGAGAGAGTGTGTGTTTGTGTGTGTGTGCGTGTGTGTGTGTGTGTTTGTGTGTGTGTGTGTGTTTGTGTGAGTGTGTGTGTGTGCGTGTGTGTTTGTGTGTGCGTGTGCACGTGTTTGTGTGTGTGTTTGTGTGTGTATGTGTGCGTGTGTTTGTGTATGTGTGTGTGAGTGTGTGTGTACGTGTGCGTGTGTTTGTGTGCTTGAGTGTGTGTGTGTGTGTGTGTGTGTGTGTGTGTGTGTGTGTGTGTGTGTGTGTGTGTGTGTGTGTGTGTGTGTGAAATAAAAACACAGTGCACTGGAAGTACAGGTTGCGTGTAACAAGAGAAATGGGCTGTAGCCAAATTTCTTCTGAAAGTAGTAACCACTGGAGTGGATCACTAAGTGCGTGGCAAGCAAAGCAAAATAAGGAGCATAAAAGAAGAAAACAAGTAAGCAAACTAACACACAGATAGACAAAATGCCAAAACAAATTTACACCAAAAAATCTAACAGGCAAATGAGTTACGAAAAACACAAGTTTCTTTTTTAAAGAAAACTTGTAAAAACTCACAATAGAATAATTCCGAAACTAAAATACGAAAATATCAAGTAAGAATAAACGATTAAAAGGGAAACAAAGGGAAAAGACAAAATTGAATGAACACAGAACATAGAAAAGACACTAACTATTAATCTTATGCAGTTTGTAGCACATCGAGGTATCCAATAAAAAGGAGTTGACAGGGTCATTCATTAACAAACTGTCGGTGATTAATTGTTTTGTTTTCAGAACCACAACGCGTAACACCAATCAACTGATTAATTAATTCTTAACCGATTGAGTTACAACACTTGATGGGTCAAAACTAAAGATAAAAAATATGCCAGAGTTTAAATCTCATGGTCAGGGAACTGTGTGCTAATTGATTGATGACCAGACGAGGCTGTGTGAAATTCAATTTATTTGATTAGTCTGACGTTTTAGGTTCTCTCAGAAAAAAAAAAAAAAGATGACATAGGCTGTGGGCGGCGTGGTGGTGCGGACTGAATAGCTTAGTGGTTAGAACAACAACTGAATGATATGGCAATAGCAGAGTCAGCAGGATCAGGTCTCTGCTTAGGTGTCTATTATGGGCGCAACTCCGTATGCGACCAGCAGTGATTTTTCTCTCCCCAAGTATTGTGTTTTTTGTGGTTTCTATGTCTGGACTGTTTCTGAAAGTTTGCTGTACATAGTGCAAGAGTGTGTGTGTTTTTATGGAGGTATGTGTTTTATTCAAAGAAGAGCTTATAATGAGAAACTTTGTAAAATATTTTTATATGTTTTGATCTTTAAGGAAGTTGCCATGTTTTACAGTCGTGATTTTCTGCTCAGCTTCAAAACACAAGGGGGTACACTTGATTTATCCCATCTAGATAGGGCAAGCCGTTTTCGAATCGGACTTAAAAAACGTGGAAAAAGAGGAGGAGTGAGAATAAGAGCTCGTCGTCGTTGTTTTAGGCTTCCCTTACCTTCTATTGTCATGGGCAATGTGCAATCTCTTGGAAACAAAGTTGATGAACTGATAGCTTGTTGCAAGTTTATGTGCGAGTACAGAGAGGCAAACTTGATTTGTCTCTCTGAAACATGGCTTACGGAAACTGACGAAGACCCCGACATTCCTGGTTTTGCCATCTTCCGTGGGGATCGCTCAGTTGAAGAAACTGGAAAGACTAAAGGTGGTGGTGTTTGTGTGCTTGTTAACAACAGATGGTGCCAAAATATCAGTATGAAGAAAAGATTCTGTTCTGAAAATGTTGAACTCCTCAGCCTTGCTGTACGCCCATTTTATTTACCAAGAGAATTTAATCAGATTTTTATCACAGTTGTGTACATACACCCTCGTGCAGACACAAAGGTAGCAGCCAACACAGTTGCCGACGTCATCCATGAACTCTCTTCCACATCTCCTGACTCTCCTTCTTTTATCCTAGGTGATTTTAACGAATGCAGACTGAGGGAGGTGCTGCCGCACTACCATCAGTATGTCGCATGCCCAACTTGTGGAGACAGGACTCTGGACCTGTGTTATGGCAACATCCAGCATGCCTTTCTCTCCCGCTCCCTGCCAAATATGGGGCAGTCAGTTCACAGCATGGTGCAGCTGACTCCTGTTTACAAACAGAGGCTGAAGCAGGCAAAACCAGTTGTCCGGCATATAAAGATATGGTCCCAGGAGTCTGTTGAAGCCCTGAATGGTTGTTTTTTATCCACGGACTGGTCCGCTTTCCTGGACAACAACAGCACCGCAGACACCCAGGCAGATGCCATCTCCTGCTATATTAACTTCTGTGTGGATACTGTCTTGGAGAGCAAGGAGGTCAAGATCTACCCCAACTCCAAGCCATGGCTTTCGAAAGAACTCCGCACCTTGTTTGTAAGAAGACAGCAGGCCTTTAAACAACATCAAAACATCAAAGAGATCCAGAAAGAAATCAACAAGAGAATACAAGCAGACAAGAAGGCGTATTCTGCAAAAGTGGAGGCCCATTTCTGCCAGAACAGAACCAAACAGTTCTGGAAGGATGTACAAACAATGACTGGGTACAAAACGAAGAAGAGGGAGATTGTGACAGAGGATGCCCCCAAGCTGGCCAATGAACTGAACACATTTTACACCAGATTCGACAAGAAGAACTTCCAGACAGAACACGAAGAAGCTATGGAGAGAGTAAAACAACAAACGGCACTTCCAGTGAACATTGATGTGAAGTACGTGAGGAACGAATTTAGGAAAGTAAACCCTAGGAGTGCATGTGGCCCTGATTGTATCAGCGCCAAAACCATAAGAGAATGCAGCGACTCCCTTGCTCCTGTCTTTGCCCACCTGTTCCAGCAGTCCCTTGACACCGGACACATCCCTCAGCTCTGGAAGACCTCAACAATTTTTCCAGTACCGAAAAAACAGTCTCCAAAAGTTTTAAATGACTATAGGCCTGTAGCACTGACCTCAATTCCATTCAAGTGTGCCGAAAAACTCATCCTTCGTCAGCTGAGGCTCCAGACTGCAGAGTACCAAGACCCCTCCAGTTTGCCTACTCTAAAGGCAGGGGCACAGACGATGCTCTCCTGACTCTGCTGCACAAGCTGTACGAACACTTAGATAGTCCAGGGACTTATGCCAGAATTCTTTTTATTGATTTTTCGAGTGCTTTCAATACAATTCAACCTCATCTTTTAATACAGAAACTGTTGAACATGAATGTCAACCCAACACTGATAGCATGGATTTTTAGCTTTTTAACAGAAAGACCACAGAAAGTGAAAATAGGACAAGCAATGTCAGACTGCCTGTTGACAAACACAGGAGCCCCCCA
>JASPKP010004620.1:10000-17306 GCA_030674155.1 Stramonita haemastoma | reverse complement strand
TCATTCCTTCATTCTCTCTCTCTCTCCTCTCTCTCTCTCTCTCTCTCTCTCTCTTCTCTCTCTCTCTCTCTCCTCTCTCTCTCTCTCTCTCTCTCTCTCTCTCTCTTCTCACACACACACGCACGCACACCACACACACACACACACACACACACACACACACACACACACACACACACACACACACACACACACACACACACCACGCGTGAGTGAGTGTGGTGTGTGTGTAAAACATTATCCGATTGAAAAAAAATGATATGCCTATTTTTTTTGAAACATCTAGGATGTTTTATGTTGTTGTTTTTTTCTTATTTTTTTTATTATAATTTTATTGGTAGTATGTCTCCCCCCCCCCTCCAATAAGGATGCTAGTTTTAAAAAATATATATATATAAATTTCCCCTTTTATTCAAATGTATGATTTTTATTACATGTACAAATTTTGATAGATAGTGGTGGATTGATGTTTTCGGTTGTTTATTTCATTTTGTTCTCTTGTTTGCTCCTTATCTACTAACGCTTTTCTTTTTTTCCATGATCAAAATTTTTTATTGTGACTTCTGATTTTTGTCTTCTGAAAGAGTGCATTTTATTACCTTATTATATTATAGTGTCCTTTATTCTTGTGTGTTATTTGGTACTGCGTAAAGTCTTATTGTTTAGTATATTTTCAACTTGATGTATCCCTGAAAAGGGCGGGGACTGGATGTAAAAAAGCACGAGTGCTTATCTATTATCCTCGAATAAAAGACTTTGCCTTGCCTTGCCTTGCCTTGCCTTTGCCTTGCCTTGCCCCCCCCCCCCCCCCCCCCCCCCCCCCCCCCCCCCCCCCCCCCCCCCCCCCCTCTCTCTCCTCCCTCTCTCTCTCTCTCTCACACACCACACACACACCACACACACTCACTCATTCACTCTCTCTCTCTCACACACACATACAACACACACACACACAATCACACACATATACTCTCTCTCTCTCACACCGCACATACACACACACATACACACACCTACTCACACTCACTCACACAATCATCTCTCTTCTCCCCCCCCCTCTCTCTCTCTCTCTCTCTCCCTCTCTCTCTCTCTCTTCTCTCTCTCTCTCTCTCTCTCTCTCTCTCTCTCTCTCTCTCTCTCTCTCTCTCTCTCTCTCTCTCTCTCTCTCTCTCTCTCTCTCTCTCTCTCTCTCTCTCTCTCTCTCTCTCTCTCTCCTCTCTCTCTCTCTCTCTCTCTCTCTCTCTCTCTCTCTCTCTCTCTCTCTCTCTCTCTCTCTCTCTCTCTCTCTCTCTCCCTCTCACTCTCTCTCTCTCTCCACTCCTCAATGGGTTATGTCACTAAAAAAACTGACGATGACAACCCCTCTTCACCTACTGCCTGCATATCCAGTACATCTTGCGGGTTTTTTTCTGTAGCCCACTGAATACTAGCATAGATCACAGGATCTTTCACGTGCATAATTAACCTTCTCCGTACGTATGTATATGAAGAATATGAAGGCACTAGTAAGTCTGTCTGTAAAGCTGACCCATAAAATTTTAAAGAAACGTTTGTAGTACAAAGTCACAGCAGCGTGACTATATAGACAAAGTCATCAATATTGAACAACATTATTAACATTATAAAAACAAAATTAATATTAATATTGATATTCAATATTGGACAACATTTAGCTGCTATGGTCAAACACAGTTGTATGATCAGCTTCTGACTTCAGCAAAATAAATAAACAAACAAACAAACAAACAGACCAAAAAAAAAAAAAAAAAAAAAAAAAAAACGCAAACTGAAATAGTCACAAAAACATCTAAGACTGGCTAATACTGTCCTACAGGGAACAGTACAAGGAAGAAGACGAAGAGGCAGTCAGAGGAAACGATGGGAAGACAACATCAGAGAGTGGAGGACTGGCCTTGTGTGGAACGACTTGCTGCAGAAAGCTCAGAACCACGAGGAGGGGAGGAAGCTGGTTGCAAAATCTCTCTCACACACACACGCACACACATGCACGCACGCTCAATAACTTTTCACCACTGTTTTCTCAAACGGTGTCCCATAACCTATGTGGTCATAGAGGAGCGAGGCATCAGAGACCTCAGTTTCTCTAGGGGCCAGCATATTGAGGGCGGCGCCCATCTCCTTCCTCTCCCTCACTGCTTTACCTTCCCTGACCCTAAAGAGGGCAGGTACCCATTTACAGCTGGGTGAACTGGGGGGGTGGGGGGGGGGGACTGTACTGAAGCCGAGGCGCTGGTCACCCATCCAACTTAGTAACTACTCTCTATGCTGCTTAACCTCAGCTTAGGGAAAGAAAGCGAGTGCTCTGACCACTGAGTTGTCCAGTCCCTCTAGATATGTGTTACAATGCCCAAATGATAACCCGCGATTTATTAGTTATATTATTAATATCAATAAAAATTTGTATGAGGAGTAATTCAACGGTAATACTGAAACATTAGCTTGACAAGGTCCTCTGAAAGAATGTGGGTGGTTTTGCTGGAGGACCTTTTTTTATTATTTTAATTAACAGGTGTTACACCTGCAAAAATATATGTATATATTTTTAGGCACCTAATTGGCTTCTTCCTTGACGCTTGTTACAAGGTAGTGTCTGTTTTCTCTCTTGTCTGATTTTCTTTTGAATCATTGTTATAAATGGAAAAAGCTGCTTTTTTTTTACGCGATTCATATTACCTACTTTTGTGTTTCACAGAAAATGAAACCAACACCCACATGTTGGGGCTTATGATGGGTAATGAATGGACCAGAATAGTTTATCATAAGTCTACATGCACAACGACACACACACACACACACACACACACACACACACACACACACACACACACACACACACACACGCACGCACGCACGCGCGCGCGCGCGCGCGCGCGCGCGAGCGCACTGGCGTTGAGCACACACACACACACACACACACACACACACACACACACACACACACACACACACACACACACACAAACACTCAGATGTGTGCGTGTATGTGTATACCGATATATGTCTCTCTCTATATAAATATATATATATATTTCAATCTATCTATTTATATATATATATTATATTTTATTTTATTTACATATAGACAGACAGACAGACAGACAGACAGATAGATAGATAGATAGAGAGAGAGAGAGAGAGAGAGAGAGGAGAGAGAGAGAGAGAGAGAGGAGAGAGAGAGAGAGAGAGAGAGAGAGAGAGAGAGACAGAGACAGACAGACAGACAGACAGACAGACAGACAGACAGACAGACAGACAGACAGACAGACAGACAGACAGACAGACAGATAGAGACAGACAGACAGATAGATAGACAGACAGACAGACACAGACAGACAGACTGAGAGACAAGGACAAATAGAGACAGACAGCCAGCCAACCAAATAGAGAAAGCAAGAGATATAGACAGGCAGAGACATTGACAGACAGATAGACAAACAGACAGAGAGAGAAACAAAGCGTCAATCAGAGACGAACAGACAAAGAAGGACAAAGAAAATCTAGACACACACACACACACACACACACACACACACACACACACACACACACACACACACACACACACACACACACACACACGTAAAATAAAGAACTTTTTTGTTGTCAAATTCAAATCTGGCACAATATTAGAAATTTTAAAAATACAAAAAAAAAAACATAAAGGCAAATGTACCCATAGTTTATGCTCATGCCGCGTGTCCTTTTCAAAGAGAGACACGCGCAGTGCAATAATGACGTCATCATGAAGATTGATGACATCATAAACCGCCACCGGCTGCAGATTTCCTTAGAAAAGACTTTAGGTGACGCACACAGGAAATGCACGCATGAAAGTAAGGTATTGTGGTTATAATAATAAACATTAGAAAATTAATGTAGTTAATGAAAAGAAACACAATGACAATCAGGATTGGATATGCTGATTTCTAGTGTAGCTAAAAAAAAATTCATGAATAGTACGGCATTTTCTCTGTGTGTGTGTGTGTGTGTGTGTGTGTGTGTGTGTTGTGTGTGTGTGTGTGTGTGTGTGTGTGTGTGTGTGTGGTGTGTGTGTGTGTCTCTCTCTCTCTCTCTCTCTCTCTCTCTCTCTCTCTCTCTCTCTCTCTCTCTCTCTCTCTCTCTCTCTCTCTCTCTCTCACACACACACACACACACACACACACACACACACACACACACACACACACACACCTTCTTCTTCTTCTTCTTCTTCTTCTTCTTCTTCTTCTGTGCAATTCTTCTTCTTCTTCTTCTTCTTCTTCTTCTTCTTCTTCTTCTGTGCAATTCTTCTTCTTCTTCTTCTTCTTCTTCTTCTTCTTCTTCTTCTTCTTCTTCTTCTTCTTCTTCTTCTTCTTCTTCTTCTTCTTCTTCTTCTTGTTTTTTCTTCTTCTCCTTTGTAATTTGTCTTGACAAATCTTCTTTGCATTTCTTTTTCTTTTCAATTCAAGTATTTGTGTTCTTTTTCTTTGCAATTCTTTTTGCTAGCCCCTATTTTTCTTTGTCCATGGAATTCTTCTTCTTCTTCTTCTTCTTCTTCTTCTTCTTCTTCTTCTTCTTCTTCTTCTTCTTCTTCTTCTTCTTCTTCTCCTTTGTAAATTGTCTTGACAAATCTTCTTTTCATTTCTTTTTCTTTTCAATTCAAGTATTTGTGTTCTTTTTCTTTGCAATTCTTTGCAACTCTTTTTTCTTAGCCCCTATTATTCTTTTTCCTCGAAATTCTTCTTCTTGTTCTTCTTCTTGTTCTTGTTGTTGTTGTTGTTGTTGTTCTTCTTCTTCTTCTTCTTCTTCTTCTTCTTCTTCTTCTTCTTCTTCTTCTTCTTCTTTACTTTGACTCTCCATTTTGCCCTGTCTTTGTCAATTCTTTAAAAAGTCATTTGAGAGAGACCCTACTTTTTCTGAATCTTTCATGCAGTGTGTTTTGGGTTAGGAAAATTTGAATGGAGCAGAGCTCTTTTCGGTTCCCAGTTTGAAATTTTACAAGCCTGAATATGTTGATGTCAGCTATATTACCTCCCCGTCACATCCAGGCTTTGCTTTTACACTTCTTCCAGAAAGATGGATGGGTTGTTAAACTGTAGGTGTAAAATGTTATGCACACGTTCACACTAGATGTTTCAGTTTATCATAAAAGGTAAAAAGGTAAAGGTGTCCCATAACCTATGTGGTCGTTCGTTCGTAGGGGAGCGAGATGTCAGAGACCTCAGCTTCTCTAGGGGCCAGCATGTTGAAGGCGGCGCCCGTCTCGTCTTCCTAGCTGTTTTACCTTCCCTGACCGTAAAGAGGGCAGGTACCTATTTACAGCTGGGTAAACTTGGGGGGACTGTACTGAAGCCAAGGTGTGCAAACGGTCACCCATCCAACTGGTAACCACGCTCGACGCTGCTTAACATTGGCTGGGGGAAGCGAGCGCTCTGACCACTGAGCTATCCCGCCCCCTATCAGTTTATTGTAATCTCTCTATTTCCCAGTAAAGATGCTGGGGAGGGGGCTTTTAGTATAATATTAATAAAGGACCACCACTTTTTCAAAGTTTTGTTTTTATTGTTGTAGTTTAATTTAGAGTCTATTCAAACTTGGTGATATCAGACTAACCAAACAAACGAACAAACAAACAAAAACCCTTCCATAAAATATTTACAAAAGTTTTGTGCTAGGAGACAAAGTGAGGAATCAAATGGATTACATTATGATTGATAGAAGATAGAAGTCTGCGATTCTTAACTCAGAGACCTTGCCAGACACAGATTGTGGCACCGACCACTTAACGTTCTGGTGATGGCAAAAGCAAAAGAGTCAAAGCTCTGAAAAATACCCCCCAAAAATCAATGTTGTGTAAAAGGAAAAGGTGTTTCCATAACCTATGCAATCGATGGAGAGCAAGGTATCAGAGTCCTCAGCTTCTCTCTAGGGACCAGCATATTGAGGGCGGTGCCTATCTCCTCTTCCTTGCTGCTTTACCTACCCTGACCCTAAAGAGGGCAGGTACCCATCCATGCTATAGGGAACAGTACAATAAGGGAGAAGAAGAGGCAGACAGAAAATAAAAACGAATGGAAGACAACATCAGAGAGCGGACTGGCCATGAGTTGAACGATTTGCTGCGGAAAGCAGAGGAATACGGCGAGTGGAGGAAGCTGGTTACAAAATCTTAAGTGGTGCCCCCCACGATCTACAGGACTACAGGATAGGTGAAAGTGATGGAAGGTTAACTGGGGAACTGTACTGAAACCAAGGCGCGCAAACGGCCACTCATCCAAGTGGTAACCCTAGCTAGTGCTGATTCATCTTAGCGTGAGGAGAGCAAGTGCTTTGACCACTGAGCTATCCTGTCCCCAGCAAAAAGAAACCTTCCCCTAATTAATTTGTTACTGAAAAACTTGAAAATACAGTCTTTGCCTCTTGTTTAAAAAAACAACAACACACACAAAAAAAACAACGTGTAATACGTTAATATAGACCTTGCAACTTTACTTATCAGATAACCGAGATGGCTTTTTGCTTACCCAGTAACTGAAAAAGGTTATGGGTTACACATAAGGTGACAAATCTTTTGGCATACTCGAGGTTCTATTAACACGGTGTGAGATTTGACATAAACAACACTAAAAATAATAGACAGTTTTAAAAACGCCCCCTTGAAAAATTAGTCACAAGAAAAACGAACAACTACACACATAAAAACCACCAACCCCCATCCCACACACACAATCCAAACCCAGGCAGAACGTCTTTTGCACACGTTAAAAACCGGTTCGGACTTTTCGGAAGAGTAGGCCATTGCGTGCCGGGGGATGGGAACAGATGACAAAATGTACAAAATGACATACACACAGGGAATGGATGTAAAAAAGCACTATCCCTCTGTCTATCTAGCTGTCTATCAATCCATATATCGATATATCGATATATTATTATTATTATTATTATTATTATTATTATTATTATTATTATTATTATTTATTATTATTATATCATCATCATCATCATATTATTATTATTATTATTATTATTATTATTATTATTATTATTATTATTATTATTATTATTATTATTATTATTATTATCATCATCATCTTCGAGAACAAAAGATTAACCCAATAGTGACATGCCTTCATGACAAAAACAGGTATACAGGTGAAGATTTTATGGAGAACCAAGGTGTAGAAGTACTGGTCAGTCTTTCTGTCTGTCCCATTCGATAGGGCAATCCCCCTCCCCCCCCCCACCACACCACAACCACCCCACCCCCACCCCAACCACCCCCCTCCTCATCCATTCACTCACC
>JASPKP010004620.1:0-5000 GCA_030674155.1 Stramonita haemastoma | reverse complement strand
AGAACCCCCCCCCCCCCACCCCCACCCAGTTCACCCAGCTGTAAATGGGTACCTGCCCTCTTTAGGGTCAGGGAAGGTAAAGCAGCCAGGGAGAGGAGATGGGTGCCACCGTCCTCAATATGCTGGCCCCTAGAGAAGCTGAGGTCTCTGATGCCTGGCTAACCAACGACGGCATAGGTTATGAGAACACCTTTACCTTTAACTTTTATAAATTAATATTCAAGTGGGGGAGGGGGGAGGACGGGCAGTATTTTTCATCATCTGGAGTCATGATAGTAGTAGTAGTAGTAGTAGTTAGTAGTAGTAGTAGTAGTAGTAGTAGTAGTAGTAGTAGTAGTAGTAGTAGTAGTGTAGTAGTAGTAGCAGCAGCAGCAGCAGCAGCAGCAGCAGCAGTAGTAGTAGTAGTAGTAGTAGTAGTAGTAGTAGTAGTAGTAGTAGTAGTAGTAGTAGTAGTAATGATAATAATAATAATAATAATAATAATAATAATAATAATAATAATAGTAATGGTGGTGGTGGTGGTAGTGGTAGTGGTAGTAGTAGTAGTAGTGGTAGTGGTAGTGGTGGTAGTAGTAGTAGTAGTAGTAGTAGTAGTAGTAGTAGTAGTAGTAGTAGTAGTAGTAGTAGTAGTAGTAGTGTGGTGGTGGTGGTGGTGGTGGTGGTGGTAGTGGTCAACCTAAAAAGAAGAAGCAAATTTGGGAATTGAACCCAGAGCCTGAAGTGTTATTTGATAGGAAGGTGATCATCTCATTTGTCCTGCCACCTCCCCTCTGATAATATGTCACTTTATAGCACTTCATGTCACAGCAGATTTCATCTGCGTGAAATTCGGGCTAGTCTCTCCGGGGGGAGAGCACGTCGCCACAAGAGCAGCGCTACCTATTAATTTTCTTTTCTTTTTCTATCTGCAACTGTATTATAGGCACACGATTAGATAGATAGATAAAAAAAAAAAAAAACAGAAGCAATCACCTTGCTTTACTAAAGACACAAATGCTTTCACGTTTGAGTTTCATTGGTTAGAAAAGAGTGATAGAATTTCTACTGACATGTTATATACAAATGTGACGCTCCACCACGAAATG
This sequence comes from Stramonita haemastoma, assembly GCA_030674155.1. NCBI lineage: Eukaryota > Metazoa > Mollusca > Gastropoda > Neogastropoda > Muricidae > Stramonita > Stramonita haemastoma. The sequence continues at coordinate 3,915 of JASPKP010004620.1, read as the reverse complement.
AGTCTCTTAGCACATTACCTATTTTTACGCTAGGAGCCTTTAAAGGCAGGTAGGGGTCAAGTTGTCAATTTTGATATTTTGATTGATTATTAAACCATATTCTTTATTCTACCTTGTAATGAAATATCAAGGTATAATTTTTATTCCTTTTGCTTTTAAAAGTGTTTTGTAAATACCCAAGCCCTCATTCTGACAACCTGTTACTAAAATAAACTTGCCCGTTTCTCATTTTGTCACATCCTGCAGTCTATCATTTCAAGTTGTAATAACTTTGCACAGAATTGTCCGATTTTCAATCTGTTTTTTGTATTGAATAGCCTTTTTATTGCAGATTAATAAAACGTCAATAATTAAAAATTGACCTCTTGTGCAATGCGACTCCTTATGTGGTGGAGCGTCACAAATTCTTTTGTTGTTTTGTGGGGTTTTTTTCCTGGTCCTCGGCTAGAGCTCTGAGGTTCACCAAAGTGAAATTCTGCCTATGTTACCAGTTTTGCCCGTCATTATTTATTTGTTTATTTATTTATTCCACTTCATGTCACAGCAGATTAATTTTCTCTGCGTGAAATTCGCGCTGCTCTTCTCGATGAGAGCGTTGCCACAAGTGTAGCGCCACCCATTTTTTTTTTTTTTTTTTTTTTTTACTTTTCCTGCCTGCAACTGTATTTGTTTCCCTCTCAGAGTGGATTTTTCTACAGAATTTTGCCAAGGACAACCCTCTTGTTGCCGTGGGTTCTTTAAAAAGGTAAAAAAGTAATGTGTCCCATAACCTGCGTGGTCCTAGGGGAGCGAGGCTTCTCTAGGGGCCATCATGTTCAGGGCGGCGCCCATCTCCTCTCCCTCGCTGCTTTATCTTCCCTGACACTAAAGAGGGCAGGTACCCATTTACAGCCGGGGGTGAACTGGGGGACTGTACTGAAGCCAAGGCACGCAAACGGTCACACATCCAATTGGCAATCACGCTCAACGCTGCTTAACATTGGCAGGGGGGAAGCGAGCGCTCTGACCACTGAGCTATCCCGTCCCCACAACGTGGGTTCTTTTACGCTCACTAAATAATGATGTGTAACACACGGGACCTCAGTTTGTTGTCTCATCCAAAGACTAGCACCCAGACCACCACTCATGGTCTAATGGATGGGGTAAAAGTTTGGGGCTCAAACGGGATTCGAACAACCGCACACTCGGGCCCGAAATTCTAGAAAGGTGCATTACCTCTAGACCACTGATCCACTATTATGTAGCTGGGTTCTGTCTTCGGGGAATAACAGTCCTTTTTCCCTCCATGGCTAAAGCACTGAGGTTCATCAATGGTAAAACAAATGTTGCTTATGCCGACCATTAGGGTATATCCGCATTCTAACTTCAGGGAAAAGCCTTTTGTTTCGTTTTCGCAAATGTATAACGCTATATAAATATTATTATTATTATTATTATTATTATTATTATTATTATTATTATTATTATTATTATTATTATCATTATTATCATTATTATTATTATTATTATTGTTATTATTATTATATTATTATTATTTATTATTATTATTATTGTTATTGTTGTTGTTGTTGTTGTTGTTGTTGTTGTTGTTATTATTATTATTATTATTATTATTATTATTACTATTATTATTATTATTGTTGTTGTTGTTATTATCATTGTCATCAGCAGCAGCTGCTGCAATATCATTATTGTTATTGTTATTGTTATTATAATAATAATTATGATGATGATTATTATTATTATTATTATTAATTTATTTATTTCCGTTCTCGGCTAGAGCTCTAAGGTTGACCAATGGTGAGATTTTTGCCTATGAAATCACTTTTGCCCACCATTAAGGTGGCTGCATTCCGACTTCGGGAAACAATACAAAACTGCCCCAAAAATGGAATGCACAGGTCAAGTGATGAATGGATGTAAGAATAAATAGATAAATAGATCAAAATTTAAGAAACAAATGAATAAATAAATAAATAAGAATTAGATGAATCAATAAAAAAAAAAACAGTATGAAAACAAAACAGAACCATCCAAACAATTTAAAAAAAAAACTAGCTCACTCAAAACGCATCAACTTATTAGAAAAACAGTCCATCAATCAACAAAATATTAATGAACTAAAAAAAAGAAACAGAACAACAGCAACGACAAACAAACAAACAAAGAATAAAACTAAAATGTGACACGCCACCACGAAAGGAGTCGCTTAGCACATAACCCACTTTTCCACTAGAAGCCATTAAAGGCAGGCGGGGTCAAGTTGACAATTTTGAGATTTTGATTGATTATTAAAGTAGAGCCATTATTCTACCTCATAGTGAAACATCAAACCACAATTATATATCCTTTTGCTTTTAAAACGTGTTTTAAAAAAAAATACCCAAGCCCTCATTCTGACCACCTATTACAATGCTAAACTTTTCAATTTCATTTTTCGTCACATCCTGCAGTGTAGCATTTCATCTTGTAATAACTTTTCATAGAATTGTCCGATTTTCAATCTGGTTTTTTTTTGTATTGTATGGCCATTTTATTGCAGTTTGATAACATGTCAATATAACCAAAAAAATTGACCTCTGGTGCAATGTGACTCATAATGTGGTGGAGCGTCACAAATGTCACCTCGCCTAACCAACTTACATCGAAACCTCCGCAGTTGAGTTGATCATCATTGTAAATAAATAAATAAATAAATAAATAAATAAATAAATAAATAAATAAATAAATACACAAACAGCAAATAAACAGAACATATAAACAAACAGACAAAACAAAAAAAAATCAACTAGCTCACTCAAAACGCATCAACACGTTAGAAAAACGATCCACAAATCAACAAAATATCAATCAACTAACAACAAAAATATCCAGAACAGCAACAGCAACAACGACAAAAAACAAACAAACAAACAAACAAACAACAAACAAAACTGAAATGTCATCACGCCTCCACCAAACTTACATCAAAACCTCCACAGTTAAGTTGATCGTCATTGTAAATAAATAAATAAATAAACAGCAAATAAACAGAGCAAATAACCAAACAAACCTCCCAAAACACACAACTAGCTCACTCAAAACGCATCAACACATAACAAAAAACAATCCACAAATCTTCAACAAAATATTAAATCAACAACTAAAAAAAAATCCAAAAACAACAGCAACAACAAACAAACAAACAAACAAACAAACAACAAAAGCTAAAATGTCACCTCGCCTCCACTAAACTTACATCAAAACCTCCACAGTTGAGTTGATCATCATTGAAATCCACGGGTGTCCCAAACCCATACCGCCAGAGACTGGAACGCGCTGGAGGCTCCACGAGACGTGACCCAGGTTGACCCTCGCCCACGTGACACGTCGCCATGACGACCAGGATGAAAGCGAAGAAGCGAAACGTCAGACGTAGACATGGACACCATTTTTGGAAAATCATCTGGGACTGGAATTTTTCCGGTGAGGGAGGAGAGGAGGACGAGGAGGAGGTCATTTTGAAGGCAGGAGGAGGATGGGGTTTGGTCCCTTGATTTTGTCTTTTTTTTTTTTTTTTGGCCAGGGTGGTTGAGTTTTGGTAAGCTCTGTTGATGGGGTGGTATAGGGATGTTTATTGTTGTATGATTTTTTTCATCCAGGGTGGAACTGCAACATTAAAAAATAATGGTTAATTTTCTGTTGTTGTTGTTGTTAATGTTGTTGCTATTGTTGTTGTTATTGTTGGTGGTGGTGGTGGTGTCATTGTTATCGTTGTTATTGTCATTGTTTGTGGTGGTGTTGTTATTGTTATCGTTGTTATTGTCATTGTTGTTGGTGGTGGTGTTTTTTGTTCCTTGGCTATAAACTCCCGAGGTTCATGTATGGTACAGTTTTGCATAATTTTATGTCTATATTTGTTTGATGTTGTTGTTG
>JASPKP010004619.1:5000-17306 GCA_030674155.1 Stramonita haemastoma | reverse complement strand
AGGGGGGGGGGTTTGGGGCCGGGTGGGGGTGGGGTGGGGGGGAGGGGTAAAAAGGGTTTGCGTAAAGTTTAGTTTTGTTTTTCGGGGAGGGTGGGTAGTTGGGGTGGGGGGTTTGGGGGTGTTGGGGGGGTTTTTTTTTGGGGTTTGGGATGTGGGGGGCCCCGGGGGGTTTGTGGTGTTGTTTAGAAAAATTTTTGGGGGGCGTTGGGGGGGGTTTTGTAGGGTTTTTTTTTGGCCGGGGCGTGGGGGGGGGGTTGTTTGGGGCCGTGGTGTTTGAAAATTTGTGTTTTGGTTGCCCAGTTTTTGGGGGTGGGCGGGTCCGGGTGTGGGTTGGGTGGGGGGCGGGCGGGGTAAAAAGGGGGGTTTGGGGGCGTGGGGGGGTTGTTTTTAGCCTTATTAGGGGGGGGGGGGGGTTGGGTGGGGTGGGGGTTTGCGGGTTTGGGGGGTGGTGGGTTTTTTTTTGGGGGGTTTGGATGGGAGGGGACCGGGTTAGGGGGGGGGTTGTATTTTGAAAATTTATTGGTGGGTTTTGGGGGGAGGGGGGGGCCTTAATTGTCCCGGGGGGTTTTTGGGGGAAAATTGGGGGGGGGGGTTGTTTGGGGGGGGTTGAAAATTTTAGTGAAAATTAAAAGGTTGGGGTTTGTTTTGGGTAGGTGGGGTCTGTTGCCCGGGTTGGAAAGTGCGGAAAAGTGCGGGCGGCAAGGTCCGAAAACGGCGTTTGCGTCACAATGCTTCTAGTTCTTTAGCTCTTATTCATGGGAGGGTGGGTATGCATGCGCGCGTGCGCGCGTTTGCTGGTGTTTGTGTGTGCGGTTTTTTGTGTTTGCGCATGTGGAGGGGACCCGGCAGATTACTGTGGTGTTTGATATTATATGAAAATATTATTGGATGGCGTTGTGGGGGTGATTTTTGCCTACACTGTACTCTGTTTCTATGCGACAAACTTGGCTCTGTACAAGCGGGGTTGCCATCTTGCGGGCCGTGGTGTCGCCACAATTCCAGTGCCACACACATCCAAAATGGTTGTCCAGTTTGTCTGCATAGTGTAGAACAGGGTCCTGGTGCCCTGGGCTCTGGAAGTGCGGAAAAGTGCGGGCGGCAAGGTCCCGAAAACGGCGTTTGCGTCACAATGCTTCTAGTTCTTTAGCTCTTATTCATGGGAGGGTGGGTATGCATGCGCGCGTGCGCGCGTTTGCTGGTGTTTGTGTGTGCGGTTTTTTGTGTTTGCGCATGTGGAGGGGACCGGCAGATTACTGTGGTGTATGATATTATATGAAAATATTATTGGATGGCGTTGTGGGGGTGATTTTTGCCTACACTGTACTCTGTTTCTATGCGACAAACTTGGCTCTGTACAAGCGGGGTTGCCATCTTGCGGGCCGTGGTGTCGCCACAATTCCAGTGCCACACACACAAATGGTTGTCCATTTGTTGTAGTGTAGACGGTCCTGGTGCTGGGCTCTGGATGTGCGGAAAGTGCGGGGCAAGGTCCGGAAACGGCGTTGGTCCAATGCTCAGTTCTTTAGTTTATTATGGGGGGTGGGTATGCATGCGCGCGTGCGCGCGTTTGCTGGTGTTTGTGTGTGCGGTTTTTTGTGTTTGCGCATGTGGAGGGGACCCGGCAGATTACTGTGGTGTATGATATTATATGAAAATATTATTGGTTTTGGCTTGTGGGGGTGATTTCTACACTGACTCTGTTTCTATGCGACAAACTTGGCTCTGTCAAGCGGGGTTGCCATCTTGGGCCGTGTTCGCCACAATTCCAGTGCCCAACATCCAAAATGGTTGTCCAGTTTGTCTGCATAGTGTAGAAAGGTCTGGTGCCTGGGTCGGAAAGTGCGGAAGTGCGGGCGGCAAGGTCCCGAAAACGCGTTTGCGTCACAATGCTTCTAGTTCTTTAGCTCTTATTCATGGGTAGGGTGGGTATGCATGCGCGCGTGCGCGCGTTTGCTGGTGTTGTGTGTGCGGTTTTTTGTGTTTGCGATGTGGAGGGGACGGCGTTTATGTGGTGTATGTATTAATGAAAATTTATTGGATGGCTTGTGGGGGTGATTTTGCTACACTGTACTCTGTTTCTATGCGACAAACTTGGCTCTGTACAAGCGGGGTTGCCATCTTGCGGGCCGTGGTGTCGCCACAATTCCGTGCCACAACATCCAAAATGGTTGTCCAGTTTGTCTGCATAGTGTAGAACAGGGTCCTGGTGCCCTGGGCTCTGGAAGTGCGGAAAAGTGCGGGCGGCAAGGTCCCGAAAACGGCGTTTGCGTCACAATGCTTCTAGTTCTTTAGCTCTTATTCATGGGAGGGTGGGTATGCATGCGCGCGTGCGCGCGTTTGCTGGTGTTTGTGTGTGCGGTTTTTTGTGTTTGCGCATGTGGAGGGGACCCGGCAGATTACTGTGGTGTATGATATTATATGAAAATATTATGCGCATGTGGAGGGGACCGGCAGATTACTGTGGTGTATGATATTATATGAAAATATTATTGGATGGCGTTGTGGGGGTGATTTTTGCCTACACTGTACTCTGTTTCTATGCGACAACTTGCTCTGTACAAGCGGGGTTGCATCTTGCGGGCCGTGGTGTCGCCACAATTCCAGTGCCACACACATCCAAAATGGTTGTCCAGTTTGTCTGCATAGTGTAGAACAGGGTCCTGGTGCCCTGGGCTCTGGAAGTGCGGAAAAGTGCGGGCGGCAAGGTCCCGAAAACGGCGTTTGCGTCACAATGCTTCTAGTTCTTTAGCTCTTATTCATGGGGGGTGGGTATGCATGCGCGCGTGCGCGCGTTTGCTGGTGTTTGTGTGTGCGGTTTTTTGTGTTTGCGCATGTGGGGGGACCCGGCAGATTACTGTGGTGTATGATATTATATGAAAATATTATTGGATGGCGTTGTGGGGGTGATTTTTGCCTACACTGTACTCTGTTTCTATGCGACAAACTTGGCTTGTACAAGCGGGGTTGCCATCTTGCGGGCCGTGGTGTCGCCACAATTCAGTGCCACACACATCCAAAATGGTTGTCCAGTTTGTCTGCATAGTGTAGAACAGGGTCCTGGTGCCTGGGCTCTGGAAGTGCGGAAAGTGCGGGCGGCAAGGTCCCGAAAACGGCGTTTGCGTCACAATGCTTCTAGTTCTTTAGCTCTTATTCATGGGAGGGTGGGTATGCATGCGCGCGTGCGCGCGTTTGCTGGTGTTTGTGTGTGCGGTTTTTTGTGTTTGCGCATGTGGAGGGGACCGGCAGATTACTGTGGTGTATGATATTATATGAAAATATTATTGGATGGCGTTGTGGGGGTGATTTTTGCCTACACTGTACTCTGTTTCTATGCGACAAACTTGGCTCTGTACAAGCGGGGTTGCCATCTTGCGGGCCGTGGTGTCGCCACAATTCCAGTGCCACACACATCCAAAATGGTTGTCCAGTTTGTCTGCATAGTGTAGAACAGGGTCCTGTGCCCTGGGCTCTGGAAGTGCGGAAAAGTGCGGGCGGCAAGGTCCCGAAAACGGCGTTTGCGTCACAATGCTTCTAGTTCTTTAGCTCTTATTCATGGGAGGGTGGGTATGCATGCGCGCGTGCGCGCGTTTGCTGGTGTTTGTGTGTGCGGTTTTTTGTGTTTGCGCATGTGGAGGGGACCGGCAGATTACTGTGGTGTATGATATTATATGAAATATTATTGGATGGCGTTGTGGGGGTGATTTTTGCCTACACTGTACTCTGTTTCTATGCGACAAACTTGGCTCTGTACAAGCGGGTTGCCATCTTGCGGGCCGTGGTGTCGCCACAATTCCAGTGCCACACACATCCAAAATGGTTGTCCAGTTTGTCTGCATAGTGTAGAACAGGGTCCTGGTGCCTGGGCTCTGGAAGTGCGGAAAAGTGCGGGCGGCAAGGTCCCGAAAACGGCGTTTGCGTCACAATGCTTCTAGTTCTTTAGCTCTTATTCATGGGAGGGTGGGTATGCATGCGCGCGTGCGCGCGTTTGCTGGTGTTTGTGTGTGCGGTTTTTTGTGTTTGCGCATGTGGAGGGGACCGGCAGATTACTGTGGTGTATGATATTATATGAAAATATTATTGGATGGCGTTGTGGGGGTGATTTTTGCCTACACTGTACTCTGTTTCTATGCGACAAACTTGGCTCTGTACAAGCGGGGTTGCCATCTTGCGGGCCGTGGTGTCGCCACAATTCCAGTGCCACACACATCCAAAATGGTTGTCCAGTTTGTCTGCATAGTGTAGAACAGGTCCTGGTGCCCTGGGCTCTGGAAGTGCGGAAAAGTGCGGGCGGCAAGGTCCCGAAAACGGCGTTTGCGTCACAATGCTTCTAGTTCTTTAGCTCTTATTCATGGGAGGGTGGGTATGCATGCGCGCGTGCGCGCGTTTGCTGGTGTTTGTGTGTGCGGTTTTTTGTGTTTGCGCATGTGGAGGGGACCCGGCAGATTACTGTGGTGTATGATATTATATGAAAATATTATTGGATGGCGTTGTGGGGGTGATTTTTGCCTACACTGTACTCTGTTTCTATGCGACAAACTTGGCTCTGTACAAGCGGGGTTGCCATCTTGCGGGCCGTGGTGTCGCCACAATTCCAGTGCCACACACATCCAAAATGGTTGTCCAGTTTGTCTGCATAGTGTAGAACAGGGTCCTGGTGCCCTGGGCTCTGGAAGTGCGGAAAAGTGCGGGCGGCAAGGTCCCGAAAACGGCGTTTGCGTCACAATGCTTCTAGTTCTTTAGCTCTTATTCATGGGAGGGTGGGTATGCATGCGCGCGTGCGCGCGTTTGCTGGTGTTTGTGTGTGCGGTTTTTTGTGTTTGCGCATGTGGAGGGGACCCGGCAGATTACTGTGGTGTATGATATTATATGAAAATATTATTGGATGGCGTTGTGGGGGTGATTTTTGCCTACACTGTACTCTGTTTCTATGCGACAAACTTGGCTCTGTACAAGCGGGGTTGCCATCTTGCGGGCCGTGGTGTCGCCACAATTCCAGTGCCACACACATCCAAAATGGTTGTCCAGTTTGTCTGCATAGTGTAGAACAGGGTCCTGGTGCCTGGGCTCTGGAAGTGCGGAAAAGTGCGGGCGGCAAGGTCCCGAAAACGGCGTTTGCGTCACAATGCTTCTAGTTCTTTAGCTCTTATTCATGGGAGGGTGGGTATGCATGCGCGCGTGCGCGCGTTTGCTGGTGTTTGTGTGCGGTTTTTTGTGTTTGCGCATGTGGAGGGGACCCGGCAGATTACTGTGGTGTATGATATTATATGAAAATATTATTGGATGGCGTTGTGGGGGTGATTTTTGCCTACACTGTACTCTGTTTCTATGCGACAAACTTGGCTCTGTACAAGCGGGGTTCCTTCGGCCGTGTGTCCACAATTCATGCAACAATCCAAAATGGCATTGTTCTAGTGTAAAGCTGTGCCCGCTGAATGGGAATGCGCGCAAGGTCCAAACGCTTGCTACAATGCTCTAGTTCTTGCTCTTCTGGAGGTGGTATCATGCGCGCGTGCGCGTTTGCTGGTGTTGTGTGTGCGTTTTTGTGTTGCGCATGTGAGGGACCGCAGATTACTGTGGTGTATGATATTATATGAAAAATTTTGGATGGCGTGTGGGGTGATTTGCCACACTGTACTCTGTTTCTTGCGACAACTTGGCTCTGTACAAGCGGTTGCCATCTTGCGGCCGTGGTGTCGCCACAATCCAGTGCACACACATCCAATGTGTCGTTTGTCTGCAAGTGTAGAAAGGTCCTGTGCCTGCTCGAAGTGCGAAAGTGCGGCGCAAGTCCGAAAACGCGTTTGCGTCACAATGCTTCTGTTCTAGCTCTATTCATGGAGGGTGGGTATCATGCGCGCGTGCGCGCGTTTGCTGTGTTGTTGTGCGTTTTTGTTGCGCATGTGGGACCCGGCAGATTACTGTGGTGTATGTATTATATGAAATATTATTGGATGGCGTTGTGGGTGATTTGCTACACGTACTCTGTTTCTATGCGACAACTGGCTCTGTACAAGCGGTGCACTTGCGGGCCGGTGTCGCCACAATCCAGTGCCACACACATCCAAAATGTTGCCAGTTTGTGCATAGTGTAAACAGGTCCTGCCTGGTCTGAATGCGGAAAAGTGCGGGCGGCAAGGTCCCGAAAACGGCGTTTGCGTCACAATGCTTCTAGTTCTTTAGCTCTTATTCATGGAGGGTGGTATGCATGCGCGCGTGCGCGCGTTTGCTGGTGTTTGTGTGTGCGGTTTTTTGTGTTTGCGCATGTGAGGGGACCGGCAGATACTGTGGTGTATGATATTATATGAAAATATTATTGGATGGCGTTGTGGGGGTGTTTTTGCCTACACTGTACTCGTTTCTATGCGACAAACTTGGCTCTGTACAAGCGGGGTTGCCACTGCGGCCGTGGTGTCGCCACAATTCCAGTGCCAACACATCCAAATGGTTGTCCAGTTTGTCTGCATAGTGAGAACAGGGTCCTGTGCCCTGGGCTCTGGAGTGCGGAAAGTGCGGGCGGCAAGGTCCCGAAAACGGCGTTTGCGTCACAATGCTTCTAGTTCTTTAGCTCTTATTCATGGAGGGTGGGTATGCATGCGCGCGTGCGCGCGTTGCTGGTGTTTGTGTGTGCGGTTTTTGTGTTTGCGCATGTGGAGGGACCCGGCGATTACTGTGGTGTATGAATTATATGAAAATATTATTGGATGGCGTTGTGGGGGTGATTTTTGCCTACACGTACTCTGTTTTATGCGACAAACTTGGCTCTGTACAAGCGGGGTTGCCATCTTGCGGGCCGTGGTGTCGCCACAATTCCAGTGCCACACATCCAAAATGGTGTCTTTGTCTGCATAGTGTAAACAGGGTCCTGGTGCCCTGGGCTCTGGAAGTGCGGAAAAGTGCGGCGGCAAGGTCCGAAAACGGCGTTTGCGTCACAATGCTCTAGTTCTTTAGCTCTTATTCATGGGAGGGTGGGTATGCATGCGCGCGTGCGCGCGTTTGCTGGTGTTTGTTGTGCGGTTTTTTGTGTTTGCGCAGTGGAGGGGACCCGGCAGATTATGTGGTGTATGATATTATATGAAAATATATTGGATGGCGTTGTGGGGGATTTTTGCCTACACTGTACTCTGTTTCTATGCGACAAACTTGGCTCTGTACAAGCGGGGTTGCCATCTTGCGGGCCGTGGTGTCGCCACAATTCCAGTGCCACACACATCCAAATGGTTGTCCAGTTTGTCGCATAGTGTAGAACAGGGTCCTGTGCCCTGGCTCTGGAAGTGCGGAAAAGTGCGGGCGGCAGGTCCCGAAAACGGCGTTTGCGTCACAATGCTTAGTTCTTTAGCTCTTATTCATGGGAGGGTGGGTATGCATGCGCGGTGCGCGGTTTGCTGTGTTTGTGTGTGCGGTTTTTGTGTTTGGCATGTGAGGGGACCCGCAGATTACTGTGGTGTATGATATTAATGAAAATTTATTGGATGGCGTTGTGGGGGTGATTTTTGCCTACACTGTACTCTGTTCTATGCGACAAACTTGGCTCTGTACAAGCGGGGTTGCCATCTTGCGGGCGTGGTGTCGCCACAATCCAGTGCCCACACATCCAAATGGTTGTCCAGTTTGTCTGCATAGTGTAGAACAGGGTCCTGGTGCCTGGGTCTGAAGTGCGGAAAAGTGCGGGCGGCAAGGTCCGAAAACGGCGTTTGCGTCACAATGCTCTAGTTCTTTAGCTCTTATTCATGGGAGGGTGGTATGCATGCGCGCGTGCGCGCGTTTGCTGGTGTTTGTGTGTGCGGTTTTTTGTGTTTGCGCAATGTGGAGGGGACCGGCAGATTACTGTGGTGTATGATATTATATGAAAATTTATTGGATGGCGTTGTGGGGGTGTTTTTGCTACACTGTACTCTGTTTCTATGCGACAAACTTGGCTCTGTACAAGCGGGGTTGCCATCTTGCGGGCCGTGGTGTCGCCACAATTCCAGTGCCACACACATCCAAAATGGTTGTCCAGTTTGTCTGCATAGTGTAGAACGGGTCCTGTGCCCTGGCTCTGGAAGTGCGGAAAAGTGCGGGCGGCAAGGTCCCGAAAACGGCGTTTGCGTCACAATGCTTCTAGTTCTTTAGCTCTTTTCATGGAGGGTGGGAGCATGCGCGCGTGCGCGCGTTTGCTGGTGTTTGTGTGTGCGGTTTTTTGTGTTTGCGCATGTGGAGGGGACCCGGCAGATTATGTGGTGTATGATTATATGAAAATTTATTGGATGGCGTTGTGGGGGTGATTTTTGCCTACACTGTACTCTGTTTCTATGCGACAAACTTGGCTCTGTACAAGCGGGGTTGCCATCTTGCGGGCCGTGGTGTCGCCACAATTCCAGTGCCACACACATCCAAAATGGTTGTCCAGTTTGTCTGCATAGTGTAGAACAGGGTCCTGTGCCCTGGGCTCTGGAAGTGCGGAAAAGTGCGGGCGGCAAGGTCCCGAAAACGGCGTTTGCGTCACAATGCTTCTAGTTCTTTAGCTCTTATTCATGGGAGGGTGGGTATGCATGCGCGCGTGCGCGCGTTTGCTGGTGTTTGTGTGTGCGGTTTTTTTGTGTTTGCGCATGTGGAGGGGACCCGGCAGATTACTGTGGTGTATGATATTATATGAAAATATTATTGGATGGCGTTGTGGGGGTGATTTTTGCCTACACTGTACTCTGTTTCTATGCGACAAACTTGGCTCTGTACAAGCGGGGTTGCCATCTTGCGGGCCGTGGTGTCGCCACAATTCCAGTGCCACACACATCCAAAATGGTTGTCCAGTTTGTCTGCATAGTGTAGAACAGGGTCCTGGTGCCCTGGGCTCTGGAAGTGCGGAAAAGTGCGGGCGGCAAGGTCCCGAAAACGGCGTTTGCGTCACAATGCTTCTAGTTCTTTAGCTCTTATTCATGGGAGGGTGGGTATGCATGCGCGCGTGCGCGCGTTTGCTGGTGTTTGTGTGTGCGGTTTTTTGTGTTTGCGCATGTGGAGGGGACCCGGCAGATTACTGTGGTGTATGATATTATATGAAAATATTATTGGATGGCGTTGTGGGGGTGATTTTTGCCTACACTGTACTCTGTTTCTATGCGACAAACTTGGCTCTGTACAAGCGGGGTTGCCATCTTGCGGGCCGTGGTGTCGCCACAATTCCAGTGCCACACACATCCAAAATGGTTGTCCAGTTTGTCTGCATAGTGTAGAACAGGGTCCTGGTGCCCTGGGCTCTGGAAGTGCGGAAAAGTGCGGGCGGCAAGGTCCCGAAAACGGCGTTTGCGTCACAATGCTTCTAGTTCTTTAGCTCTTATTCATGGGAGGGTGGGTATGCATGCGCGCGTGCGCGCGTTTGCTGGTGTTTGTGTGTGCGGTTTTTTGTGTTTGCGCATGTGGAGGGGACCCGGCAGATTACTGTGGTGTATGATATTATATGAAAATATTATTGGATGGCGTTGTGGGGGTGATTTTTGCCTACACTGTACTCTGTTTCTATGCGACAAACTTGGCTCTGTACAAGCGGGGTTGCCATCTTGCGGGCCGTGGTGTCGCCACAATTCCAGTGCCACACACATCCAAAATGGTTGTCCAGTTTGTCTGCATAGTGTAGAACAGGGTCCTGGTGCCCTGGGCTCTGGAAGTGCGGAAAAGTGCGGGCGGCAAGGTCCCGAAAACGGCGTTTGCGTCACAATGCTTCTAGTTCTTTAGCTCTTATTCATGGGAGGGTGGGTATGCATGCGCGCGTGCGCGCGTTTGCTGGTGTTTGTGTGTGTGCGGTTTTTTGTGTTTGCGCATGTGGAGGGGACCCGGCAGATTACTGTGGTGTATGATATTATATGAAAATATTATTGGATGGCGTTGTGGGGGTGATTTTTGCCTACACTGTACTCTGTTTCTATGCGACAAACTTGGCTCTGTACAAGCGGGGTTGCCATCTTGCGGGCCGTGGTGTCGCCACAATTCCAGTGCCACACACATCCAAAATGGTTGTCCAGTTTGTCTGCATAGTGTAGAACAGGGTCCTGGTGCCCTGGGCTCTGGAAGTGCGGAAAAGTGCGGGCGGCAAGGTCCCGAAAACGGCGTTTGCGTCACAATGCTTCTAGTTCTTTAGCTCTTATTCATGGGAGGGTGGGTATGCATGCGCGCGTGCGCGCGTTTGCTGGTGTTTGTGTGTGCGGTTTTTTGTGTTTGCGCATGTGGAGGGGACCCGGCAGATTACTGTGGTGTATGATATTATATGAAAATATTATTGGATGGCGTTGTGGGGGTGATTTTTGCCTACACTGTACTCTGTTTCTATGCGACAAACTTGGCTCTGTACAAGCGGGGTTGCCATCTTGCGGGCCGTGGTGTCGCCACAATTCCAGTGCCACACACATCCAAAATGGTTGTCCATGGTTGTCCAGTTTGTCTGCATAGTGTAGAACAGGGTCCTGGCTGCCCTGGGCTCTGGAAGTGCGGAAAAGTGCGGGCGGCAAGGTCCCGAAAACGGCGTTTGCGTCACAATGCTTCTAGTTCTTTAGCTCTTATTCATGGGAGGGTGGGTATGCATGCGCGCGTGCGCGCGTTTGCTGGTGTTTGTGTGTGCGGTTTTTTGTGTTTGCGCATGTGGAGGGGACCCGGCAGATTACTGTGGTGTATGATATTATATGAAAATATTATTGGATGGCGTTGTGGGGGTGATTTTTGCCTACACTGTACTCTGTTTCTATGCGACAAACTTGGCTCTGTACAAGCGGGGTTGCCATCTTGCGGGCCGTGGTGTCGCCACAATTCCAGTGCCACACACATCCAAAATGGTTGTCCAGTTTGTCTGCATAGTGTAGAACAGGGTCCTGTGCCCTGGGCTCTGGAAGTGCGGAAAAGTGCGGGCGGCAAGGTCCCGAAAACGGCGTTTGCGTCACAATGCTTCTAGTTCTTTAGCTCTTATTCATGGGAGGGTGGGTATGCATGCGCGCGTGCGCGCGTTTGCTGGTGTTTGTGTGTGCGGTTTTTTGTGTTTGCGCATGTGGAGGGGACCCGGCAGATTACTGTGGTGTATGATATTATATGAAAATATTATTGGATGGCGTTGTGGGGGTGATTTTTGCCTACACTGTACTCTGTTTCTATGCGACAAACTTGGCTCTGTACAAGCGGGGTTGCCATCTTGCGGGCCGTGGTGTCGCCACAATTCCAGTGCCACACACATCCAAAATGGTTGTCCAGTTTGTCTGCATAGTGTAGAACAGGGTCCTGGTGCCCTGGGCTCTGGAAGTGCGGAAAAGTGCGGGCGGCAAGGTCCCGAAAACGGCGTTTGCGTCACAATGCTTCTAGTTCTTTAGCTCTTATTCATGGGAGGGTGGGTATGCATGCGCGCGTGCGCGCGTTTGCTGGTGTTTGTGTGTGCGGTTTTTTGTGTTTGCGCATGTGGAGGGGACCCGGCAGATTACTGTGGTGTATGATATTATATGAAAATATTATTGGATGGCGTTGTGGGGGTGATTTTTGCCTACACTGTACTCTGTTTCTATGCGACAAACTTGGCTCTGTACAAGCGGGGTTGCCATCTTGCGGCCGTGGTGTCGCCACAATTCCAGTGCCACACACATCCAAAATGGTTGTGTTTGCCTCTGTCTGTGTTAGAACAGTCTGGTGCCTGTCTAAGTCGGAAAATCTGCGGCAGGTCCCAAACCGTTTGCCACAATCTTCTATGTTTTGCTTTGATTCATGGGAGGGGGTATGCATGCGCGCGTGGCGGTTGCGGTAGTGTGTGCGGTTTTAGGTTTCGCATGTGGAGGTGTGCGCAGATTACAGTGTGTATTATTATGAAATATTTGGATGCTGGTGTGGGGGTGATTTTTGCTACTGTTCTGTTTCTATGCGACAACTTGGCTCTGACAAGCGGGTGCATCTTGCGGGCCGTGTGTCGCACAATTCCAGTGCCTTGGTATTACTCCAAAATGTTTCCGTTTTCTGCCATAGTTGTAGAACAGGGGTCCTGCTTGCCCTGGCTCTGGAAGTCGAAAATCGGGCGCAAGTCCCGAAAACGGCGTTTGCGTCACAATGCTTCTGTTCTTTAGCTCTTTTCAATGGGAGGGTGGGGAAGGCCATGCGGCGTGCTGCTGCGCCGTTATGTGGGTGTTTGTGGGTGCGGTTTTGGGTGTTTGGCTGTGTGGGTTTGTTCCGGCAGATTACTGTGGTGTTATGATTATATATAAAATAATATATTGGATGGCGTTGTGGGGGTGATTTTTGCCTACACTGTACTCTGTTTCTATGCGACAAACTTGGCTCTGTACAAGCGGGGTTGCCATCTTGCGGGCC
>JASPKP010004618.1:0-17307 GCA_030674155.1 Stramonita haemastoma | reverse complement strand
TGTGAAAAATCTCCTCGACCGGAATCGAACCTGGGTCGTCAAATTGCCAGCGCAATGTTCTGACCTCTAGGCTATCCGTCCCCCCTCCGTGTGTGTGTGTGTGTGTGTGTGTGTGTGTGTGTGTGTGTGTGTGTGTGTGTGTGTGTGTGTGTGTGTGTGTGTTTAACAGACCGTACATGACGTTCACCGAGCGGACTCTTCCAGTACCATATTTATTTTTTAACTGCTAAGATCACTGTGTTTATATCAGCACATACATAAAGAACAACCCAAAACGACGGTAATAAAAAAGATATTGCATACAGAAAAGTTCAGTGGAGACAGCGATGTTATAGAGAGTACTCCCAGATTTGACTTCAAAAACTCGGAGTTGGACCAGACTGGCACGCTCACAGAGATAATGAAACTGTCAGATCGTTCGCAATGCAATTGTTAGGTCAATTGTGAGGCATTTTCAGCTGAAAGTATACATTTCGTACAGGAAAATACGATTCACTGGCGGGAGCAGTTCTTGTGTCCCCTCTCTCTCTCTCTCTCTCTCTCTCTCTCTCTCTCTCTGGGGGCGTGAATAAGAAATTTATGCGTGCAAGTCGCATTTCTAAACGTCCTGCTGTTTTGGTACATTTCTTCGGTATTTGGCATCGTTCTGTCACAATATTTGGCAGATCGATGCGTATGGTACCATGCCTTCTGCTGCGCTAGCATTCCGATCCTCATGTGGCTGCTTTCTCCCGGTATATCAAACCTTCATGCGAAAAAGGGCGGTTGAGAAAGCGGCTATGAGAATAGCCATGTTGTCACCACGGCACAGAGTAGACGGTGTCATACTTGGTCTACTCCTCACCCTGACATTTTGGGGCGGCTTTCTTCTGCAATGCGGAGATGTCGAGTCGAACCCTGGACCCAAGCTGCCCCCTGGCTCTGACAGCTTCAGGCAGACCAGGCTGACCAGTGGCAGTGGACGCCGGACCAGTGCGGACAGTGGGCAGCAGGGACGGGCAGCCTCTCCTCCTCCTCCTCCTCCTTCCCCGATGCAGCTGACTCTGGACGGCATTACCGAAAGACTGGACGCCATGAACGCCACCATGAACAGTAAGTTCGAAAGCGTGGAAAGGTCAATAAAGGACTTGACGGACCAGTGTGCTTCCATACGGGGCACTGTGGAGGGTCTTGTGGAGGAGGTGGGGGTGCTTAGACAAGAAAACAAGGACCTAGTAAAGAAAAACTCCGAACTGATGGACAGAGTCGAGGAGTTAGAAAAGAAAACAGATGACTTAGAGGGAAGATCTAAGAGAAACAATCTGATTTTCTATGGCATGCCAAGAGATCCAAATGAAACTAATGAACAGTGTGAGGGCAGGTTGAATGATCTCTTTACTGACAAGATGGACATGACCAGGAATGTTGAGTTTGACCGTGTACACCGCCTAAGTGCCAAACCTGACTCCCCGATCATTGCTCGCTGCTGCTTTTATAAAGATAAAGTTGCGATCTTAAAGGCAAAAAAGAAATTGCAAGGCAGCAATGTTTTCATTGGAGAGGATTTCTCCAGTCGGGTCAGGGATATAAGGCGCAGGTTGTCACCTCACCTGAAAAGTGCAAGACAGAATGGACAAAGGGCCACAATGGTCTTTGACCATCTTCTCATTGATGGGAAGAAGATGTTTTTGAAAGACTTTCATTCATCTGCACAAAACAAATAGGAGGAAGGCCGGTCCACATCTGAAAAGATTTGTTCCCATGTGGAAGATTTTACTGGGAATCAAATTGAGGTAGCACCGTCTTCTTGTCCGTCAACTGGCGAAGACGAACACACGCATTTAGAACATGACAGGAATACTGAGTGCTCATCCGACAGTTTGCACGTGCCGAATGACACTAGGTCAGAGGCGAGGTCAGAGGCAAAGCAGCCTTTTTCATTCCTGTCTTGGAATGTGAATGGTTTGATGCCAAAACTTTTCGATCAAGATTTTATTTCATATGTTTTGCGTTTTGATTTTGCTTGTTTAATTGAAACATTTATGGATGAGTGTGAGCAAAGATTTTTTCCTGGTTTTAGGATATTCTGCAAAAGTGCAGTTAAACTTTCTGCCAAGGGGAGACGATCAGGGGGCATTATTTGTTTGATTAAAGAAGAATTTTCTCCCTTTTTGAAAAGTATTGAAATCAATGAATATGTAAATGCTTGTGTGTTTCTTATTGATAAAAGTTTGTTTGGACTGGATAAAGATGTTTTGTATGTATGCTCATATGTTCCACCAGAGTGTTCACCTTTTTATGCCCATTTTGACTTAGATAACGGAATTAGTATGGTGGAAGAGTGTTTAATTGATTGTACAGTAACCAGAGATGTTTACATTATGTTGTGTGGGGATCTTAATAGCAGAACATCCAATATTTCGCACCAGGAACCGGCAGTCAGTGGAATTCATGATTTGCAATGCAAAAGCCAGTCGTTTAAAGTACAAGCGATGTTCTCAGGATATATCTTTGAATAATTATGGTAAACTTTTGTTGAACATGTGCACCACTTTAGACCTATGTATTTTGAATGGTTTATGTCAGGGTGACCTTCAAGGTCGCTATACATATATTTCAGATTCAGGGTGTAGTGTCAATGATTATTTTATTCTTTCAAATGATTTATTGTGTCTTGTTTTTGAATCCTGTGAACTGTTGATAGATGAAAGAATAGATTCTGACCATATGCCTGTTATTGCCAAAAATTGTATTTCCATATGAAAACAAAATTAGTGTTGAGGAAAACATAGATGATATCTGCATAGTAGTTGAAAAATTTATTTGGCATGATGACTGTGCTGTTACATACAATGATATGCTGTGTCAAGAAAATATTCAAGGCAAATTGGAAAGTGCTATGAATTTAATTGATGTTGATATTAATGGTGCATTACAGCTATTTAATGAATGCATTAGGGATAGCGCTGTGTGTATGAAGAAGAGTATATATATTGATAAAAGTAAGATTCGAAGTGATTGGTATGATAAAGACTGTGAGACAAGCAAAAGGAATGTTAGAAAATTATTGAGAATGAGCCGAAAGTCATTGACAGATGAAGATAAGCAAAAATACATTGTTGCAAGACGTGAATATAAAAATCTACTGAAAAGAAAGAAGAAAGAGTTTAATACTGTAATGTTAGATAAACTTCTTACATCAGTCAAGAATCAAAGAGAATTTTGGGAAAATATACGAAAAGTTTCATTCAAAAGAAAACAGCAAAGAGCCAATATTAGTGTTGAGAAGTGGTTTCAACATTTCAAAACTTTATTAGAAACAGATGTTAATAGTGACACTATAAATGAAGATATAAATGTTGATGATGATGATAGTGATGACTATATTAATCGTCCCATCTCAACAGAGGAAGTGTTGTTAGCAATAAGAAAACTGAAAAGTCGAAAAGCAGCAGGGCCTGATGGAATTATTGGAGAACTATTCAAATATTCAAATGAATTTGTAGTAGATTTCTTTGTAAAACTTTTTAATACGTTGTTTGAAACTGGTCAGTTCCCTGAAAATTGGACAGAGTCTATTGTTTTACCATTATACAAAAAAGGAAACGTCAATGATCCTAATAATTACAGGGGTATTTCACTTAGTGATATAAGCAGCAAAATTTTTAGTTCCATTATTAACAGAAGACTACAGGAATGGACAGAAGAAAATAATATTACTGGAGAATATCAAGCAGGCTTTAAAAGAGGATATTCTACTTTAGATCACATGTTTACGTTATTAGCATTGATACAGAAACAGTTTTCATACAACCGTAAGTTATATGTAGCTTTTATAGATTTTGAAAAAGCTTTTGACTCCATTAACAGAAATTTACTTTGGCCCATTTTGTTAAAAAACGGTATTAGAGGTAAACTCCACACATGTATTAAAAGAATGTATGATGATATAAAATGTAAAATAAGATGTGGTTCTAAATTGACTGATTACATTAGATGTACATCTGGAGTCAAGCAAGGAGATGTGTGTAGCCCTGTTTTATTTTCACTTTTCATAAATGAATTAGCATTACAAGTAATTAATAATGGAAAACATGGTGCTGTTTTGTCACACGATGCATTTGAGTTGTTCATTTTGTTGTTAGCTGATGATGTAGTGTTGTTATCGGAAACTATTGTGGGGCTACAAAATCAGTTAAATAATCTGTATCAGGCTGCTTGTTCACTTCAGTTAAAAGTTAATATGAAGAAAAGTAACATCATTGTGTTTCGCAAGGGAGGCTATTTGGGTATGCGAGAAAGATGGACGTATGATGGTAATCTGCTACCAGTGGTGAATGTTTATAAGTATTTAGGGATATTGTTTTCTACACGTCTGAGTTTCACTGCTGCTTGCAAAGACCTTTCTAGTAGGGCAAAGAATGCATTGATATTTATAGTACAAAGGTTATACACACTTAATAATAATTCTTTTGGGCTGTTAATGAAACTGTTTGACTCACAAGTTCAACCAGTTCTTCAGTATGGGTCAGAATTATGGGGGTTGGATAAAGCAGCAGTTCATTGTGAATCTGTCCATTTGTTTGCAATAAAGAAATATTTAGGCGTTGATAGACGAACACCCAATGATATAATTTATGGTGAAACTAACAGATATCCCTTATATATAAATTCTGCAGTTAATTGTATTCGCTATTGGATTAAGTTGATACAAATGGAAGATCTGAGACTACCATATAAGGCGTATAAAATGTTGTATGACTTAGATGTAAGAGGAAAGACAAACTGGGTATCAGGCGTGCGCATCTGTTTAAATGAAAATGGTTTTGGAGATGTCTGGTTGAATCAAGGTGTGGGTGATGCTTGTGTATTCATTAAAGTGTTCCGTCAAAGATTGATTGACTGCAGGTGGCAAAACTGGAGCCATCACATTGATACTAGCCAAAGGTTTGAATTTTATAGAACTTACTGTAATGGTCATGATTTAAAATGTTATTTACAACATGATATGAATCGACAATTGAAACATATCACAGCAAAATTCAGACTAGGTATATCTGATTTGAATGTCCATCGTTTAAGATATAGAACCCATAATGATCATGATTTGTTATGTCCGTTATGCAATGTGTCACAAGAAGATGAAGTCCACTTTGTTCTTTGTTGTCAACAATTACATGAGCTTAGAGTGAAACTTATTCCACCAAAGTATTATAGGAAACCCTGCTTGTTTAAATTGATTTTATTGATGTCTTGTACAAACACTGAAGTTATACAGAACTTTTCTTTATTTTTGTACAAGGCTTTCAAGCTTAGAGAAATAATCACTTCGTGAAGTAATGTACAATTTAATGACTAAATGACATTTAACTATTTATGATATCATGATTTGTATTGTTCACATTCCCCTTCATAAGGGGCTAAGGCCTATTTGAATAAATCATCTGCGTCTGCGTCTGCGTCTGCGTCTCTCTCTCTCTCTCTCTCTCTCTCTCTCTCTCTCTCTCTCTCTCTCTCTCTCTCTCTCTCTCTCTCTCCCTCCCTCCCTCCCTTTCTATTTGTTAATATCCCTTTTGTATCTTTTAAAATAATGTTATGCATTGTATCAAAATATGTTTTACAATATATGCATATATCCTCATCAGCAGTTATGTGTATATTTTTACCTTGCTAGATTAACTTTTTTCCAGTATTCCATTATGTATTACTATGATTTTTATATTCAATATTGATTTATGTTTCTGTCTTCCTCTGTCTTTTCATCTCTCAGTCTACCCGTCTATTTTCTTTTTTAATTGGTATCAAACCTACTGTTACAATTTAATCATATCTTTATCAACAGTTTATGTTTACTTACACCTTGTGAGGAACTGCTGCTGAACGCCCCAAGGACTGGGCCCAGCGCATCTGACTTCAGTGTGAATCCCTATAAATATGGTTTCCATACTAAATGTAATTCATATGATGCGTGTTCTTACTCAAGTTTGCTTATAAATTCTGTTTTCATTATGCCATATGATTGTTGGTGACGTTTATTGATATTTGCTTATGGCCTAACCTAAATGGAATATGATAGAATAAGTTGGTTTTATATTTATATATCATCTTAAATTATGTTGTTCTTGAATTTTTAGCATACTTTTTTCTCTTTGTTATGGCTATTGTTTTTGGCTTTTATTTTTCAATGTGTTTTGTTCTTAAGCAAGGGTTATGATGATGTGGTTACTATAAGTGATGATGGTAGCAATGGTGTAGGTGTTGAAAGTGATAGTGGTAACGGTGACTATGATGAAGAAGTTAAAGATGACGATGGAAACAGTGATGAAGAAGACGAGGATGATGATCGTGACTATTATGTAGACACTGAAGATGATGATCGTGACGATGATAATTATATAGGTTGAAGATGATGATGATAGTGCAGATGATGAAGAGAATGATTTTGATGATGATGACGTAGAGGATGAAAGTTATGATGGTGATGTTGATAAACTTGCTGCAGCTGCAGACATAGATAATGAAGATGCTGATGGCAGTGATTATGTACATGATAATGATGATGGGGTTGATGATAACTAGAGGGCATTGAGGGTGACTTTATGTACTTGTAAAATTGGAATTGTAGAATAGATGGAAATGTTTTTCGCGATGATGTTTACCTTCCCCCTGCTTCAAACATGTTTTGTATAGTGGCCTAAGGCCGATGTACAATAAAACTTTTCAGTGTTCAGTGTTCTCTCTCTCTCTCTCTCTCTCTCTCTCTCTCTCTCTCTCTCTCTCTCTCTCTCTCTCTCTCTCTTGATGAAGGCTGTATTCATATTCTATGTTTTTTTAAATTTTATTCTGCAAGTTGACTGTTATTGAGCTTTAGTAAATGTTATTTTAATATTTCAATGTTTTAAGTCTAGCAAGTATGTGTATCTTAATTAAAATGTGTAGTTATTCATTTTTATGAAGATATAGGCTTTTCACAAAGATTGATCATGACATTATGATAAACTATGTATATTTAATTAGCATGTGTTGATGTTCATTTTTATAACTATATTAGAATTTGATTTGTGTTTCACTAGTTAGTGATCTCTCTCTCTCTCTCTCTCTCTCTCTCTCTCTCTCTCTCTCTCTCTCTCTCTCTCTCTCTCTCTCGGGGGGCCAGCGCCTGTGTGAAGCTGAGTGGACGTGCTTGAATGGTGCTCTTCATTATTCATGAAATGTGACTGTGTTTACTCTTGTAATATGACAAACTTTTGCAACAGTGGCAGTTAAGGACTGGTGCACAGGAACATATCAACAGTTTATGCCAGAAGTCAGTAATTAGGCCAAAATTAACATTTTTACTAATTACAAAGGTTATATAGAAGAAATTTGCTGTGATGTCAACTCACATTTGATCCAAAGGGTTGGGGAAGCACGCTTGTTAAGTGCACGTGCAATGCAACGCTGGTTGGCCATAGGGGTACACTCTCACTGCAAGCTGATGTCCTACGCAAGCCAAGCAGTTATCTCGTAGTGCATTAGTCCTTGACTGTTGTTCCCATGCTTCGTACTGGTGTACTGTAAAAGAAGTTCATAGCTGAAAAACAGGCGCTTGAAAAAGTGAAAAAATGTCTCAGGGTGAAATGTTTTCTACACCAGCAAATATTATGCAAGTAATGGACTGGCGTTTTTCCCAGATTCAGCAGGGACTCTTTTTGCATTCAAATGGAATAAAGAGCAGCATCGAGGACAAGTTTAAAGCACTAGATGGAAGACTATCCCATTTCATTGAAGAGATTGTGTCACTGAAAGAGGGTGTGATGCAAAACAGGGAGGACATTAATGACCTGCAGGAAGACAGGCAAGTGATGTACGACAGACTGGAAAAGCTAGAGAGGAAAATAGAATCAATGGAGCAAAGTGCTAAAGCAAACAATGTCAAGTTCATCAACATCAAAGAACATGATGGTGAAACTGAGCACACAATTACTCAGTATATCGTTGACATTTTGAATGACCACGCACCCTACTTGGACTGGCACCATAAGGACCTTGCGAGAGCTTATCGAGTTGGAAAGCCACGTTCTTGGAAGGACGAACCGCGACCCATCATCGTGCATTTCTGTCGATGGTCTGACAAGATGGCGGTGATGGGGGACAGGGAACTCCGGGACAGTCTCCGGAGAAGCGGAATCAAGGTTTCCTCTGAACTCACTTCACATCAGAGGGAAACAATAGACTTTCACCGAGGCCAAGGGAAAATCGCTTATTTTCATCACGGCAAACTACACGTGAAAGACAAGCAACAATCCAGTCACTGGCAAAAAGATCAATACCTGAGTCATCAACTTCCTTACCAACATGAAGAGAACTGGCCTCCAATTCAAGACAGAGGGAGGGACACATACCACAGAAGTGTCCACCCTGTATATCCAGGCAGGCACCAGACGGGAAGGCAGAGGGGTCCGCAAAACTACAATCCTCTGCAGCTTGAAGAAGACCAGCAGCGTGACAACTACCAGTCACGAGTGTACACCAGATCCGGGCAGAGAAGTGTGGGACCTCCTCGTCAGCATGGGGCTCATCAGGATGTCCAGGAAGCAGCCAGAGGACAGCCTACCAACCACTACCGCAACGTCACCAGGCAGGTCAGTGAAGAAGAACAACAGAAGACTGCTCATCAGGACAGGAGAAGTGGCAGGGCTGTGCCGCTTGTCCCAGGACCACAGTCCTATAGTGGGGCGGTCAGTCAGGGAAGACATCCAGAGCCACAGAGAATGGTTTTTGTGAAAGGAAAACGCAAAAACACAGACTCTTCAGAACAAAACCCAGTGTCATCTAGTCAAAGAATGACTTCTGCCAAACACACATGCAGTTTCCAGCAAAATAAAAGAAGAATTTTGAATGTTGAACATGACAGCAGTGACTGTGACAGAGACGAGATTGAAAATTGTTGTCCACTGAATGATGTTGGATATATTGACAGTGACTTTGCAGGTATAAACAGACGAAAGACTGATGACAAACTGGAAGTCACCGACGATGGTATGGTTGATGAAGCTGAGATTGAAGAGGAGGAGGACTTACTTGACAAAACTGAGAATGATGACTTAACTGACAAAGCTACTGACCATAAAATTGATGGAGAAGGAAACATGGACCATGAAATAACTGATAATAGCATTTTGACTGAAAACAATAAAACCTTGATGCCAAAATCAATAGTCAGTGAAATAGAAAATGTCATAACAGGTGGTGATAAAAGCACTGACAGCAAAGCAGAAAACACAGAGGGTCACATGCAAAGCAAAACTTACCCTAGCATTAAAAGTCCTTGCAGGAAAGATGATTCATGCATTGCAGGTCAACTGATGAATCCAATGAATGTTGACCCATCACAAAAACAGAGAGGCAGGCAGACCAGACAGTCTGTAAGCACAAAACAGGCTGTTCGGCCAAGGCGTGCTGCCTCTCAAGTGAGTCAGTCAAAGCAAAGCTGCCGTAAAGTGCCAGCAAGGTCTGGCAGCCAGAGCAGCATCACTGACTCTTTTGACAGATTACACTCTGGTGACAGAAATATCAACAAAGGCTCGACCCCAAGGTCAACAGCTAAGTCGCAAACTGATGAGAGCCCATGCATACCAAAATAGGGATTCGGCCGGGCCAGAGAAGCTCACAGTCAGTGGCAGAATACTTCTGCAGCTGCATCTAAAAGCAAAGGTGTAGGGGCAGGTTCTGATCAAGGTGTAAATACTTCTGGAATAAATTTTCTAAATTATAATGTTAATGGTCTTTTACCTAAAATTGACAACAGAGATTTTGTTAGTTTTTTGTTTAGGTATGATATAATCTGTCTAACAGAAACTTTTGTTACAGCAGATTTTGATTTCCCTATTTTTAGGGATTATATGATGTTCATTTCAGGGGCTAAAAAACTGTCACATCAAGGTAGATATTCGGGAGGGGTGATTCTTTTAGTCAAAAAATCCTTTGAGACTTTTGTGGAAAAGATTGAGATTGAATTTGATAATACTATTGTTGTAAAGCTGCACAGAGATTTATTGGGTAGTAGCAAAGATATCATATTGGTATGTACATATGTTCCTCCTTGTGACTCTGTATTCTGGAAAACAAAACAAGGTGTATATGGCATGGAAGATCTTGAACAGTGTTTGCTTGAGCTTCAAAGTTTATATGATGATTTTAATCTAATGTTAACAGGAGATTTTAATGCCCGTACAGCTAGCAATAACTACAATTTGGGGGATGATTTTGATGATTTTGAAAACCTGTATTCTTTCTCCAATCTTCAGTTGCCTAGAAAATCACATGATTCAGAAACAAATGTTTTTGGTAATCAGTTAATCGAGTTATGTAACATGTTTGATTGTGTTATTTTGAATGGGCTTTGCAACCCAGACTTTGATGGTAGTTATACATTCATAGCATCTTCAGGTTCAAGTACAGTAGATTATTTTATTGCCTCTTTAGAATTATTAGCATCTGTTCGAATACTTTCTCTGGTTGTTGATGGTTTGACAGAATCTGACCATCTTCCGGTTTGTATGAAGATAGAAACTGCTAACAAGATTTCAGATAAGTTACACAATCAGGCATCTAAAAGTAAAGTATCTCGCAACAAATTCATATGGAATGAGAATAAGAGAGATGACTTTCTTCAGGCATTAAGCACTGTTGACATACAGAATAAATTTGCAATGGCCACAGGCACAATAGAAAACAATATAGAAGAGGCTTTAGTAATATTTGTAGAAAGTTTGAAAGAGGCTAGCGCATGCATGTTGAAAAAGATGTCTCAGTATAAAAGTAAAATGGAGTGAATGGTTCGATGATGAATGTGAAGTTGCCAAGAAAGAAAGTAGGTCAAAACTGAACAATTTCAGAAAAACCAGAAGTGAAGGAGACAGACTGATTTATGTTGAGAAAAGGAAAATATACAAACAATTGCTAAGAACAAAAAAACAAGATTACAGAAGAAGGAAAGCTGAATCCTTAGCAAATAGCATTTCAAATTCTTCTCATTTCTGGAAAGAAGTGAGAAGTATGGGTTGTAGTAACCGCACAGTAACCTATAACAATATTAGTACTGATGACTGGTATAATCATTTCAAAAGTGTTTTTCAGAACATTGATGATAACATGGAAGGTAACGATTTCAATATTGATTTGAAGGAAGGAACCAATCATATTTTGAATAAAGATATATCTGTAAATGAAGTAACACAAGCAATATCAAAACTTAAAATAGGAAAATCCAGTGGCATTGACAACATATCTGCTGAAATGTTAAAAAATGGAGGTAAAGCTGTAATGGAGTTTTTGGTAAAATTTTTCAACACTATTTTTACTTTAGGTGTATATCCCAAAGACGGGTCAAAAGCCATTATAATACCTATTTACAAGAAAGGAGATCCTAATAATACAGATAATTACAGGGGAGTGTCATTGTTAAGTATTATTTCAAAATGCTATACAACTATATTAAATGCAAGACTCTATAACTGGCTAGAAGACAATAATATGATTTCTGAGAGTCAAGCAGGTTTCCGTAAGGGCTACTCAACAGTAGATCAAATGTTTAATTTGTATGCAATTGTTAAAAAATGTATGAGTAAGAAACGCAGAAAATTGTATGTGGCATTTGTTGATTTTAAAAAAGCGTTTGATTCTGTACACCATGACAAACTTCTTGAATGCATGAGAAACCAAGGTGTGAATGGCAAGTTTTTGGCATCTTTGAAAGCTATGTATTTTTCTTTAGTCTCTTGCGTACGTGCAAATTGTGAACTTTCTGAATACTTTGAGTGTCCTATTGGTGTGAGACAAGGTTGTGTTTTAAGTCCTACTTTATTTTCTGTATTTATTAATCAGCTTGCTGATCACATGAATTTGAAAGGAAGACATGGTATCCAAGTTTTGCCTGATATTATGGAATTGTTTATTTTGCTTTTTGCCGATGATGTGGCTTTACTATCTACTACAGTACATGGTTTACAAAACCAATTAAATATCCTACAGAACTGTTGTAATGACATGAAATTAAATGTGAACACTGAAAAAACAAAAGTTATGGTATTCAGAAAAGGGGGGTATTTAGGACAACATGAGCAATGGTTTTTTGATGGTAAGAAATTAGATGTTGTGAATAGTTATTGTTATTTGGGATTCCACTTTACTACAATGATTAGTATGAAAAGAGGTACTGAACGTTTGGCATCTAAGGGTAAGAAAGCAGTAGTCCAGGTAAATAAAGCTTTTCAAAAATGCAAGGAAATGACTGCGAAAACTATATTTAAGATTTTTGACATTAAAGTTCAACCAATACTACTGTATGCATCCGAAATATGGGGTTTAACTAAATTAGATCATATAGAAAAAGTTCATTGTATGGCTTGCAAAAGATATTTAGGTGTTCCAGTCAGAACACCAAATTCTATGGTGTATGGTGATTTGGGAAGATTTCCTCTTCATGTTAATTCTTGCGTTTCAGTTTTAAGGTATTGGTTTAGATTGCTACAAATGAAGATTGAAAGACTGCCACATATAGCTTATCAGATGTTATTGGAATTGGACAAAGCAGGTAAAGATTGCTGGGTGTCGAAAATTAGGGAAATTTTATGTGAGACAGGATTTAGTTTTGTTTGGTTGCAGCAAGGTGTTGGTCAGATCAAAGTTTTTCTAAGACTATTTAAGCAGAGACTCGTTGATTTATACATCAAAGAATGGTCTGGCACTATAAGAGACCGTGACAGATATGACAACTACAGATCATTTAAAATAATTTTTGAAAAAGAAAAATATGTGTCTGACATGGATACCTACTGTTTTAGAGTTGCCATCTCACAAGCCAGGTTTAATGTTCTACCTATCAATGCAAATGTGCATCGATTTAGCAATATTCCTCAGAAGAGATCCTGTCCATTTTGCAAGTCAGTACAGGAAGATGAACAGCATTTTTTCCTTGTGTGTCCTGCATATTCTGATCTCAGAAATAAGTTTCTTGGGGATCTAGCTAGATCCCCAGTCTATGTGTTGTTACAAGTGTCCAATGAAAATCAAATGCATAGGGTCTCGAGGTACATTTTTCACTCAATGAACAAAAGGAAAAAAGAGTTGGTTGGAATCTAATGTTGGGATTTATTTGTATTGACAATTCATTTTAGGGTAAAGATGTCTCCATGGTGTTTAGCATTGATTTTGAAATGTTTAAAAGTGTGTGTGTGTGTGTGTGTGTGTGTGTGTGTGTGTGTGTGTGTGCGTGCGTGTGTGTGTGCGTGTGTGTGTGCGTGTGCGTGTGCATGCGCATGTGGGGGGTGGGGTGGGGTGGGGTGCGTGCGTGCGTGCGTGCGTGTGTGTGTGTGTGTGTGTGTGTGTGTGTGTGTGTGTGTGTGTGGTTTGTGTTTGTGTGTGTTAGAGACTTTCTGTATTGATAAGGCACATAATGCTGGAAAGTAGTGTATTAATGGTATTATGTCTATACTGCTGTAAATTTAAAAAGTGAATGTGATTTCACTCTATGAATGTTAACATGATGTATAAACAATGATGCTGAAGGTGGTTAAGATAATGGTGACCAATGTTTGGATTATAATCACTGATAGTGATGATGCTCGTAGTTATGGCTCTGTTGAGGAGGACATAAACGACGAGGCCCTTAGTCGTATGGTATGTATTTATGTGTTTAAATGTTTGGTATTTCTAGACAATTGATTGAAGTGTTTTTTTCTCGTCTGCTTATTACACTCCCCTTTGCCCTTTTCACTTGTATTGTGGCCCAAGGCCGAAGTACAATAAAAATGTTCAGTGTTCAGTGTTCAGTGTTCTCTCTCTCTCTCTCTCTCTCTCTCTCTCTCTCTCTCTCTCTCTCTCTCTCTCTCTCTTCTTTCTTTTTCTTGCTGGTATCTAAAGTGAGAAAAGAAATTTCCTATTTTATACCAGAAAGACCTACAGTATGCCAGTAACAGGATTACCATCTTCTGTAGAAACAGTTCTGAACACCTTTCTGCAGGAAATGTCTCTCATATCGTACAAAATCGACGGCATAGAGAATCAAACTGTTATAGTGCTGCGCCTGTCACCAACCCACCAACATCCTGCTACACACAGCCAGAGTGACAGTGTTGTTTACTGTAAGAAAGGGGCGGTGCAAATTGCTAGGGACAAAAGGAGGGTGGAGACACACAAGGTCAGTGTAATGAAGAAACAACGTGAACGTTCTGTCTCCCCTTCGGATTTCTTTCTCCCCACGCCCCCAAGTTTATTTTACAACGCCCAAACTGAAACTGCCTTGGGCACATTCAAAGATGACACGCCCACTGGCCCTCCTCGCTGTGCCGTTCACAAGCACAACAAGCTTGCATAGTGTTGATCCAGTGTCGGTGACAGTGCAACCGAGCGCATTGGCGCTTGAAGACTGGAGTTTTGACACTGACAAGGATACTGACGATGAAGATGTCATGACGGTGAGCAGTGAAGCACCAACAATACCGCCTGTGACACTGACACAGCACAGCTCTACAGAAGATGTGACAGAGAACAGCAAGAGAGCTGAACCACTCGAAATGAATACAGAAAGTACAACTGTCATCGACGAAGCAGGAAACAGCACCCACTGTGTGGCGAGGATCGCAGGGTTCTGATAGAACTTTTACAAAAACTTGCAAACACAATGGACAGGGGCTTCCAGTCATAAGGAAAGCAGCTGAAGAATCTTTTGGACACGTCGAGTGACCAGCCAGCAGCACAACCACACCGCTAATGCCGCTTTGTGACAGTTGCTTGGTCCCTGCTACGACATCGGTTATTACCAGTGGCAACCACAAAATTTTATAAACAATACCGCGTTTCGGTTACCAAACGCGAAAAAGTGTTGATAATATTGTACAGTGTTGAAATATCGTTGTTATATCTTTCGATTTCGGTCCCCCTCCCCCACCTACCCATTTTTGTGAACTGGTTGAAAAACCTAACAAAATAAATCAATCTCTCTCTCTCTCTCTCTCTCTCTCTCTCTCTCTCTCTCTCTCTCTCTCTCCCCTCTCTCTCTCTCTCTCCTCTCTCTCTCACACACACACACACACACACACACACACACACATTCAGAGAGAGAGAGAGTCACCTGTTGTCTAAACATGTTTACCATCCATACTGAGAAATGTTTTATTCATATTTTGCACTATTTTAATAATCACATGCCGAATTTAATCGACTTTGTGTGAACTTTTTAATTAATGATCTTTCAAGTAAGCTGAATAGCTATGTCCATCATGATTACGAAATGGTTATGGACGTGATTTTTATTACCATAATCATAAGACTGATTAAGGTATTAGAACATATATGTCCCTATATAATTAAATGCCCTACAGCGGATGGATTCCTCTTGTGTTCGGTTACAGGATTTTACTTAAAAGCAGGCATATACTTCCTTTAGAATGAAGTTTATCGATGACATGCGCGTGAACCTGTGTGTGATTTGATTTTGATTGATTTATTCTCTTATATCGAGGATAATGGAGTAAGCACTCTTGTGCTTTTTTACATCCAGTCCCCGTGTGTATGCAGTTTTGTAAGTCATCTGTTCCCACCGGCACACGATGGCCTACTCTTACGAAAAGCGGAACAGGATTTGACGTGTGCACAAGATGTTCTGCATGCGTTCGCACACGGTGCCTCGGTTTAAAGTCTCATCCGAAGGACTTTTGGGGAGAGTGGAGTCAGCACATCAGGAGAAAAATCTCCTAGACGGGACTCGAACCTGGGTCATCAAATTGCGAGCGCAATGTTCTGACCACTAGGCTATCCGTCCCCCTAGGCTATCCGCGCGCGCGGCGCGCGCGCGGTGTGTATGTGTGTGTGTGTGTGTGTGTGTCAATCAATCAATCAATCAATCAATCAAATTTTTTATTTCCAGATGGTACATTGAGTAAGCAGCGATCTGCTTTTTTCCATCAAGCCATCTATCTAAAGAAAAGAAAAGAAAAAAATCAAAACAATAGCAAAAATCAAATCCAAAACAAAACAAAAAAACAACAAAAAACAAAGCAGAAAATCCCTAGCAAACAATAAAGCCAACAAAAGAAAGAAAAGGGGAAAAAGTAAACAAACAAATAAAACAACAACAACAAACATTTAAACAACATTAATTTGCTAACATGATTTCAACAACTTTAAAATGAACTATGCCTATAAATAATACAAGCAACTACTGTAACAACAACCAAGAGAGAAAAAAAAATAAAAAAAATACAATAGATAAATAAATAAATAAATAAAAATAAAAAAATTATTTTAAAAATCTACTCAAAAGCCATACACACATATGCACATACACCCACACACCCACACCCACACACACCCGTCCACCTACACACACACACACACACACACACACACACACACACACACACACACACACACACACACACACATAACAATCTCTATAAATCCAGCCTTGCTTATTCAGCAAGAACATTGTGGAATAAACTGCCATCCTTTCTAAAATCAGTTCCTTCAAAACAAATGTTTAAGAAACTTTTGAAGAAACATCTGATGGACAAATTATAAGCCCACCCCTTATGCTCGACACATTTGGCTGCTTTGTTGTTATTCATACCCATGTTACTTTGTATTTCTAGTATTTTGTATGTATGACTTGAGTATGTTACTGTTTTGAGTTGTTGTGAGATTCTGTTTGGATGAAAATCCTCATTTTATTTTAGTTTTCAACCAAGGTTGATATTTGTATTTGATTGTTTTAGAAGTCAATTTTCTTGATTTTTTTTTGCGAGGGCAGGATGAAAAAAAGTTGTGTAAACTTAATCTTTTACCCTCAATAAAGATCATTTTGACTTGACTTGACTTGACTTGACTTGACTTGACACACACACACACACACATACACACACACACACACACACACACACACACACACACACACACCACACACACACACACGGTTTGCGCTCATCCACTCAGTTCGTATACTCGTAGGTACATGCACACATTTAAAGTCTTTTTAAAAATCATATAGTGTCAAAAAAACAAAACAACACACACACACACACACACACACACACACACACACACACACACCACACACACCACACACCACAACAGCTTATATCAATTACAATGTAACCAAAAAACATTATTTAAGACTAAATAATAATAATATATAATAATAATAATAATAATAATAATAATAATAATAATAATGATAATAATAATAATAATAATAAATAATAATAAAAAATAATAATAAAAAATAATATAAATACACACCCACAAAAAAATAAATTTAAAAAATAAGTAAGTAAAAAAAAAAATTCT
>JASPKP010004617.1:0-17307 GCA_030674155.1 Stramonita haemastoma | reverse complement strand
AAAAAAATAAGCAAATACAGCAATACATGCACCAGGGCAAACGGGGGGTCCCCTCCACATGCCGCCCCAAAAACAAACGCACTGAAAACACCGCGCCTAGCGCTGCGCGCAGCATATCACCCCCCTCCCCAAAATGGTGCCTTTTACCTAAGAGCCAGCCAAAGAGGCCTTTTTCCCCCCCGTCCCCCCGACTTTTTCCCGGTAAAGCCCCGGGGGCAGAAGACACTAGGCACCGTATGCATACACCCCCTCCCCCACCTTTTTTGGGGTGTTGGCGCCGGATTTTTGGCACACGGGGCCCCCAAAAGCGAAGAAAGCGTTTTTTGGGAAGGGAAAAAAGGGGTAGAGTACGCCCTAAAAACAAGCGTCGCACAAAAAAATGACAAAACACAATATCATGCCCAGGCAAAGGGGAGGGTCCCCTCCACAGCCGCAACAAAAAACCCAAAACAAACACCAGCGCGCTGCGTGCGCGCAGCAATCACCCCCCCCTCCCCCAAAAAAATGGCCCCTTTTTTAACGCAAGATGCCAGCCCAAAGAGCCTTTCAGCCCCGCCCCAGCCCCGACTTTTTCCCGGTAAAAGACCCCAGGGGCAGCAAGACACTAGGGAAAACCGTAGCAACACCTCCCCCACCATTTTTGGGTGTGTGGCGCCGGATTTGGGCGACAGGGGGGCCCCCAAAAGCGAAAAAGCGAGTTTCTGGGAAGGAAAGGTGTAAATACCCACTAAAAACCCACGTCGCACAAAATAATGAAAATTACACAAAACATGCCCGGGGGCAAACGGGGGGGTCCCCCCACTCGCGCACACAAACAAACCACTGACAACCCGCGCGCTAGCGCGGCGCGCATGCAAGTCACCCCCCCCACCAAAATGGTGCCGTTTTACGCTAAGATGCCAGCCAAAGGGGCCGTTTCCCCCCCCGTCCAGCCCCGATTTTTTCCCGGTAAAAGACCCCGGGCAAAAGCCTACGGCAAACCGTATGCATACCCCCCCCCCCACCTCTTTGGGGGTGTGGCGCCGGATTTGGGGCGACACGGGGGCCCCCCAAAAAAGCAAGAAGCGAGTTTCGGGGGAAGGAAAGGGGGGGTAAAGTACGCCAAAAAAAACAAGCTGTGCCCACAAAAATATACAATAAAACAAATACACACCGGGCAAACTGGAGGGCCCCTCCACATGCGCGCCACAAAAAAATAAAACTGACGGGGGGGGCATAAAATGTAAGAGGGGAGAGAGAGAGAGAGAGAGGGAAAAGAGAAAAAGAGAGAGAGAGAGAGAAGAGAGGAGAGAGAGAGAGAGAGAGAGAGAAAAAAATTTTCTAGCCCCAGTTTGGGGGGGGTTTTTTTTTTTTTTAAACAATGAAGCACCCGAAAACCCAGTGGTTTTTGTACTGAAATAACAACCAATAAAAAAGTCCCTCAACCAACACCCCAAACTGCTGCTTGATATAAAATTTTCCCCTTTGTTTTCTTCTCTGGGGCATAAAACCAAAAAAAAAGCGCTGGAAATCGCCCCTCCCCCCCCCTTTTTTTTTTTGTTTTTTCCATGTCCTGTTTCCACTGTGGGGAGCTTTTTTTTACCATCAACAGCACCCCCGGTTTTTTGGGCTCCCCCCCCCCAACCCCCCACCCTCCAAAAAACCCCCGCACACAGGGGGCCTACAAACTTTAAAAGTCTGTTGTCCCTTTTTATGAAGGGAAGAGTTTTTCTTTTTGGGGGGTTGTTTAAAACAAACCCCTTTAAGGGGTTTAATTTTTATCGATATTTTTTTTTCATGTATGATTTTGGGGTTTTTTTTTTTAAGCCCCGCTTTTCCTTTCAAACAAAATACAAAAAACCCCCACACACCCTCCCATAAGGGGGGACATTCATAAACCCTATATTTCCCAAAAAAACATTTCTTCTTTTCACGGGGAGATGACAACGGGGAACATCCCTGCACAGAAGGGCAACACAAATTTTTTCCCAAAATTACCCCCCTTTTTTTCCACCCCTTCCCCCCCCTCCCTCCCCCCCCCCCCCCCCCTCCCCCCATTTTTTTTCTTTTTTTAATGCTTACCATAGCAACAAAGTCTTTTCATAAAAAGCAAAACATGTCTGGGGGCTGCGGGAAACACCTCACAAGCAGGGCCCCGTGCAACCCATCAGGGGTGGAGAAAAGGGGCATCTTTAAACCCCTTTTTGAAAAAAAAAGTAGGTAAAGGGGCCAAAAAGGGAGACAATAGACTCTTGCTTTTGGACCAAGAAAGAAGCCATGGGGTGAGAAAGAAAAAAATTTTTAAAAGAGAATTCCCGGGGAATTTCAAAAAAAGTAGTGATGTTACCCATACTGTTCCCCCCCCCCCCCCCCCCCCCCCCCCCCCCCTTAAGGGGCCCACGGGAATTTTTGCCAAAATGAAACCCAATTGTAAATTATTTTTAAAAAAAAAATTTTAAAAAAACGGGGCCCCCAACTTCTGTCACGTTGGGGTTTTACATTCCCACTCATTTCCAAAAAACAGCCCCCAAGCACAGAAAGGGGGAGCCCCGGTTTTTAAAAACCCGGGCCGCCACCCCCCCCCCCCCCCCCCCCCCCCCCCCTCTGAATTTGAATTTCAAAAAAAAAACCCGGGGTTCTTTATCTGCCACCTATAGATCTAAAATGAGGTCCCCCCCCTTTTTCGCGTTTTGCACGCGCAGGCATTCCACCACACCACGCGCGCCACACACACACACACACACACAAACACACACATATACCATTGGATTAATACTTTTTTTTTAATTGGGGGAAAAAAGGGGGCTCCCTGAAAAAAGAAAGAATTATACTTCCGTAGGAAAAAAAAATTTTTTTGAAACAGAGGAAAAAATTTCAGAAATTTTTTTTAACCCATAGTACAAAGGGGAAAAATTTTTCTAGAAAGGTACAAAACAAAATTCCCCTTAAAACCCCAGATCAAAGCCTAGTTAAGCACAACCCTTTTTTAAAAAAAATTTTTCACAAAACCAAAAATAACACAACCACATGCAAAATTTCCCCCAAACCCAATACAAATACAATACAAATCAAAATTTTTTTGGGGATTCAGGAAAAAGGCCCCCCCCAAAATTTAAAAATTCCCCAAAAAAAAAATAAATTTTTAAACGAAAACTAAAAGTATATTTTTTCATAAATTATTTTTTCCCGTGGTCTAAGGTAATGCCCCGGGGCTAGAAAAAAAAAAAAATCCGGGTCAAAGTGTCCTGTGGTTCAAATCCCTTTTTTGCCCCCCAAAAATTTTCCCCCATCCATTAGTTTTGAGAGTGGGTTTTTTTGGACGAAAAAAAAAACCCCAGGTCCCGGGTGTTACACATCATTTTTTAAAACGCATTGAAAAAAACCCCCCCCAACCCCGGGGGCTTGCCCCCCGCAAAACTGTAAAAAAAAAAAAAAACCACTCTGATAGGGCAACAAATAAACCTCCCCGACAGGAAAAAAAAAGAAATAAGGGGGATGCTTATTTTTTGGGGACGCGTTTTGGGGGGAGCAGCCCGAATTTCAGGGGAGAAAAATCTGTTTTTGACATAAAGTGGTTTAGAAGACGTTTTGGGGAAACTCGTACGGGGGTCTTTTTTTTAAAAACCCCCCTCTTTTTCCCCGTTTCACTTAACGTGTTTGTGGGGGGGTTTTTTGTTACCCCCTTTTTTTCCCCTTTAAAAACCCTTTTTAATTTTCCCCGGACATTTCTATTGTAAAACTCGGGCTTATCCCTGGGGAAGCGCGTGGGGCCCCCAGAAGAGTGCCACCCATTTTTTTTTCTTTCCCCGTCTGCAGCAGAAAATTTGGGGTTTCCAAAAAAGTGGCTTTTTTTTTTAAAAAATTTTTTCCGGGGAAAAAACTCCCCTTGTTGCCGGGTTTCCCCTTTTTTGTGAGGTAAATATTTTTTGAAAGGGGAAAGGGGGCCCCCCGGTTTTCATCAAAACTGAAAGACTAGCACCCAGGCCACCATTCTGGTCTTATGGAGGGGGGAAAAAATTTAGACCTAAACGGGGGTCAAACCACCGGCACACTTCCGACCCGGACTTTTCACATTCTTTGGCAGGCCCTTACCTCTAGACCCCATCCTTTCAAGAAATAAAGGAAAGCAAAGAAGGCTTTTTCTTTTTTTTCAGCTGTAACTAAAAATCAGTATAAGGTGCGTGAGGTGGGAATGGGGGGTCACTGATGTTATTGTTATTATAAAAGAGGTATACCCAAGTTTTTACAGCATAAATATGTATAAATATCTTATCTAGGGTACCCACTGCGATGTGGTGATTTGATATTAACCCTGACATTTGTGTTATTTTGGTTTTGTGTTTTGGGGTGTTTTTACAAATGGGTGATTTTGGGTTGTTTTTTTTATATTTTGTACCACTTTATGTCACAGCAATTTCTCTGCGTGAAATTTGGGCTGCTCCCCCGGGGGAGCGCGTCGCCACATTTGCAGCGCCTACCCATTTTTTTTTCTTTTTCCCGCTGCAACTGTATTTGTTTCCCCAATCAGAATGGGTGTTTTCTACAAATTTTTACATGGTCAACCCCCGGGCCCCCGTGGGTTCTTTTACGGGGCCAAAAAAAGTAAAGGGGCCCCAAAACGCGGGACCTCGGTTTATCGCCCCCATCCGAAAACTAGCGCCCAGACCACCGCCATCTAATGGATGGGGGAAAATTTTTTGGGGCTAAAGGGGGAAAAAAACCCCCCACAAAACTCCGCCCCCCGGGCTTTTTGCTCCTAGGCAAGGGGCTTTTTCCAAAATAACCCACCCAAAAAATTAAAAATTAAGCGCAGGTTAAATTTAATGTGCTGCTCCCCTAAACTTACCACGGGGTTTGATAAAAGATCTCTTACATTTTGGGTTTTCTTTTGGTTTTTTCTAATGTATGGCCCCCAAATCCAACAACGGGGTTTGCTAATCATTTTGGGGCCCTTAAAACTTCGGCAGTCATAATAAGTTCAGAAAGGTTGATTTGGAAATAAGAACTCAGTACGGCTTGTTTTCATTTGTTCTAAGAACGTTCGGCATGGGGGCCCCAAAAAATAACATGGAAAATTTTGTTTCATTTTTTGACCAAAAAATTTTAAAAAAAACATAAAACAGATTTAAAAGAAAAATTTAAATATTTTATTTATTTTTTTTAAAATTTCTTTTTTATTTATTATTTATTCTTTTAATTAAAAAAATTTTGGGTAAACACTCTTGAAATTTTTTTGCATCCGGGGCCCCGTTTGTATACAATTTTGAAATTTTTTTCCCCATCTGTTCCCCCCCGGGGACACGATCCTACTTTTTAGAAAAGCAACGGTTTTTAAAATATGCGAAAGGGCCCCGCTTGCGTTCCCCACCCCGGGGGCCCGGTTTTTTTAGTCCCCATCCGAAGGATTTTTGGGGGGAAGGAGTAAAAACACGGGGTTTTGGACCCCAGGAGAAAAATCTCCTCGCCGGGGAAAAAAAACCTTTTTTTTTTTAAAATACGGTTTTTTGCTTAGGTTCTTTGGGATGGGGCTAAAATAAACCCCCAAATAAAACATAAACAAGGGGAAAGTTGGGGCTGAATTTTTTTTTCCCCGTTCTTTAAAACTTTCGGCAAAACCAAAAGGTTTTTTGGGGAAAAAAAATTTTTTTAATACACTCGTAGAGCTTTTACAATTTTCTTTGTGTTTAGTCTGCTTAAAAAAAACGGAAACCTTACAAAAAAATTTCAAAAAATCTCTTTTTTTTAAATTTTTCGGTTTTTTGGGTTTTTAGTGGTAAAGTGGGGTTTTTTAGGGGAGATAAGAAAAAAATGGGGAGTTTAGTAGTAAGTAGAAAATAGTAGTAGTAGGGGGCACCCACATCTCAAGACTATGGAGTTCGGTCTTCTTTAGAGCGCAAATCCTGGGAAGGGTAAGTAGGGGGGGCAAGCTTTAAAACCCATGGGGGAAACCCCCCCCCTCCCACGCCACTGAAATGCCCCCAATTGGAAAGGCAAAAACCGATAAAAAGGGTTCCCAAAAACCGCCCCCTTGGTATGTCAGTAGTCTATTAAAATTAAGCAATTTTAAATTTTATTTTTTTTTTTTGCAAAAATTTTCCACAAAAGAAAGAAACTTTTTGCATGGGCCTCCTACAGGGGGTGACTCACGGAATTCTAAGGGTAGAAGATTGTTTTTTTCAACCATGTATATATACTTCAAAGTGTGGGTTTTTTTTTTGGGGGTTTCGAATTGTTTATTTTTCTTTTTCCAACGGAAAGCCAATTCCATTAAAGTTAATTCTGTTTGTAGGTTCTGTTGGGAGATTTTCTCCATTTTTTTTTGAATTTATTATGTTATCATGTTTAAGACGCTTTTTTTAAAACCATTTTCTGGGAAAGGAATGAAGATTTAAAAAAACAAATGGGAAAAACTGACTGATACGTAGGAGTGCTTACCCTTTTATCCGAAAAATGAAAAACAACAACAACAAAAATGAAAACAAAATAAAGCAAACCAAAAAGAATGGGATGGCAGTGCCCAAATTTGGGGAACTACAGAAATCCCCCTTAAAGAAAAAAAAAATTTTTGGCAAGTCGAAGGGTTCTTTATTATGACTAAGGAAAGCTCGATAAAAAAAATTTGCTTCTAAAAACCCCTCTTTAAAACGTCAATTTCGGTCCCCCGAGGATGTTAGTCGGATTAAAAAGTCCATTTTTTTTTTAGAAATTTACTTTGCAATTTTAGACCTTCTTCAGTCATTTTCCGGTAAAACGAGCTCCCCAAAACCCCAAAGTATTTCCCGAAAAACCCAAATTATTCTTTCAGGAAATTTGAAATTTTCACCAGATGTGCGGAATTTTTTTAAGAGAGGCACATAAAAGCAACATTTTTTCCCCTAAATGTGTTTTTTTCATTCATTTGCTACGGGGGTCCCACCACAGCGTGTATTTTTCGCAACATTTTGGGGGAGGGGCCGTGGCCCCCCTTTTTTCCCCTTTGGATTGCGGGAAGGAAAGGCCAAAACCACCTCAGATCTCAACATTTGTGCAGCCCTTTAAAAGTGTTTTAAAATTCTGTGGCTTAATTTTTCACAGTAACGCCCCCAATTTTTTTCTGTCAAAGCGATGGAAAAACCAATACAGCAAAAAAATTTAACAAGCGGGGGAAAAGTACGCCCTTTTATTCATCTTTTGGCAAAAAGGGGGTTTTCCTTTTTAAAGGGCATTTTTTCCATAAATGACGATACATTATTTACTTGTGTTATTTTGTGACATTATCTTCAAGAAACTCATAATTAGGGGAACCTTTGGGCAGATTTTGGGGTTTTTTTTTCTTTCTGCCGTTTCAGTCGTAGGCTTTCAGTAACCCCCCATAAAAATTATTTCGAGCTCGTTATCTATACCAGAAAACCCGTCAGGGGGTCTGTAGTAATTTTTTTTGAATCTTTTCAGGCCTTTGCGATTTGTTTTTAACGATTTTTATTCCTGTGAAGCCGCCGCTGTAGGGGGTGGTTAGGCTTTTGGCTCGAATCAAAGGTGCGGGGTTTGACCCAGCTTTGGCTATCTTGTGCCTTGGAAAAGGGGCTTTACGGGGTTTTTTTCACCCCACCCGGTGTAAAAGGGTACCAACCTTGTGTTGGGGGTTAACCCTGCGATAGTGGCGTCCATCCGGGGGGGTTAGACCTCAGTCGCTAACGCCACAAAACCCCCGGGTAAGCACCGCCAATGACCTTGGGGTCGGGACACACTTCAACTTTTTTTTTTTTAAATTTTCCCGTGATAAGTCATACACCGAAGACTTGACCGACGTCACTTGATCATTTAAAAATTCTCTTCTGAAAAAAAGTTTCTGTTTAAATTTTTAGTCAGGTTTTTTTTTTATAATTACAGAAAAAATGTTTGTTGAATCCACTAACTCCAGTGTGTGTGGTGTTGTGGGGGGGTTGTTGTGTGTGTGTGTGTGTTTGTGTGTGTGTTTTTTGTGTGTGGGGTGGCTGTGTTGTGCGTGTTGCGTGTGTTGTGCGTGTGTGTGTGTGTGTGTATGTTTTTTTTGCTTTAGTTTTAAAACTTATACCGTTGTCGCAATTCAACAAACGGGGGAAAGGCTAATTAAAAAAATCTCATTCGATGAACGAACGTGCCAAACGAACCAATTTAAGAAAAACCACAGCACCGGGGAAAAGCAGCAGCAGCACACAACAACAACAACAACAACAAAAACAACAACAACAACACCACAACACAAAAAATTTTTGATGATAATTGTACATGGGGTGTTTTTAAAATTTTTTAACCTTGTAAATGGGCAGTTACATTATTTTACTCATTTCTTTTTTTGCTCGCTTATAAGGCAGCACATTCAAATAGCTTTTGGGGGCTCGGATATAAAAAACCCCAAAAAAAAAGCCCTTTTTTAAAAACCTGAAATTCGGTCCCCGACGACTTTCTTATAAGGGGGTCCACGTATTACTGGGGCTCGATTTTCCCCATCAACACCATGGTGATGGTTTGTCAGGGTTTTCACGCTGATGGTTGTCTGAATCAGAGAGCGTTCTGAGACTCCAGCACAACCACACCCAAAAAATGGGATGGTTTTCCCTAATTAATGGGAAATCCCGCTGGGATTAAAATGTAATCACAACAACAACATATGGTGAAGGATGAAACGGGGGCTGGTTGATAGGGCGAGTCCCCTGAACTAGACACCTTCACAAGGAAAAGGTAAAGGTGTCCCATAACCTACCTATTTATTTATTTTATTTATTTTATTTTATTCTTTTATATCGAGGAGAGCGAATAAGCATTCCCTGTGCTTTATTTCATCCGGTCCCCGTGGTATGCAGTTTTTGTGAACACTGTCATCTGTTTCCCACCGGCACACAATGGCCTACTCTTACGAAAGGCGGAACAGGATTTAATGTGTACGCGAGGTGTTCTGTGTGCGTTTGCACACGGGGCCTCGGTTTAGTCTCATCTGGAAGACTTTTGGGGAGAGGGAGTCAGCACTGATGTTAACTCCAGGAAAAAATCGCCTCGAACGTAGTCGAACTTGGGTCGTCAAATTGCGAGCACATTGTTCTGACCACTAGGCTTTCCCGTCCCCCTAACTCCCTACGCGGTCGTAAGGGAGCGAGGCGTCGAAGACCTGAGCTTTTTTAGGGGCCAGCATATTGAGGCGGCGCCCATCTCCTCTCCCTCGCTGCTTTACCTTCCCTGACCCTAAAGAGGGCAGGTACCCATTTACAGCTGGGTGAACTAGGGGACTGTACGAAGCCAAGGCGCACAATCGGTCACCCATCCACTTGGCAACCACACTCGACACTGCTTAACATTGGCTGGGGGAAAGCGAGCGCTCTGACCACTGACTATCCCGCCCCCTGCCTCCACTAGGACTGTAAATAAATTCAAACTGACTGAATGCTGATGAGCGGCTGATGCTTACATCCTTCGGATGTGACTATAAACCGAGCAGGTGCCCTGTGCGAATGCACGCTGAATATCTTGCACACACGTTAAAACCTCTTCTGTTTAAAAACAAAACAAGAGTAGACCATTGTGACGGTGGGAACAGATGACAAAATTGACAAAATCTGCATACACACACGGACTGAATGTGAAAAAAAAGAAGCTCATGAGTGCTTATTCCATTATCCTAAGGGGTAAAGGGGGACGGGATAGCCTAGTGGTCAGAACATTTCGCTGGCAATTGACGACCCAGGTTCAATTACGGTCGAGATTTTTCTCCTGAGTTAGCATAGTGCTGACTCCACTCTCCCCAAAAGTCCGGATTAGACTATAAACTGAGGCCCGTTGCAACGCACGCAGAACATCTTGCACACACGTTAAATCCTGTCCGCTTTTCGTAAGAGTAGGCCATCGTGTGCCGGTGAGAACAGATGACATTCACAAAACTGCATACACACGGGACTGGATGCAAAAAAGTATATGATTGGTTTATTCATTATCCTCGAATAAATAAATAAAATTTTTAATCCTGGATGAGACAATAAACCAAGCTAGGTCCCCTGTGCGAATGCACGCTGAATATCTTGCACACACGTTAAAAACCGCTTCTGTTTCAAAAACACAACAAAACAGAGAAGGCCATTGTGCCTGTGGAACAGATGGCAAAAACTGCATACACACACGGGGACTGAATGTAAAAAAAAAAAAAGCTCAGTGTGCTTATTCCATTATCTTCATTATACAAGAACAAAAAAATAAATAAATAAATGAACCAGGCACCACCACAGGAATCTACCAACATCAAACTAAATTGTGATGGCTAGTGGGATGC
The DNA here is from genome assembly GCA_030674155.1 of Stramonita haemastoma. NCBI lineage: Eukaryota > Metazoa > Mollusca > Gastropoda > Neogastropoda > Muricidae > Stramonita > Stramonita haemastoma. The sequence continues at coordinate 7,052 of JASPKP010004617.1, read as the reverse complement.
TTACAGACTCAAAATCACGGGGAATCTAATATAGGCCTAGTCTAAAAAAAATTTTTTTCCAAAATATAATATTTCAGAGAATGTGTTGCTCATATGGATTGCTGGTCTAGAGCCAGAGGTAACCTAACCTAACACACCTGTCCTAGAAAGAAACAGGTTGCAGGTTTCATCCTCACCTAGTCTGAACTAGGAAACTTTTTTCCCCATCCATGAGACAGGATTGGTGGTTTGGATGCAAGTTTTTTGGAGTGAGACAATAACCAAAGTCCCATGTGCAGGAGACTACATGGTATTTTCTACAGCGCTGAATCTTGTACACGAACAAATCAAAGCGAACAAATCAAATGAAATCATTCCTGCTCAGCGAGGGCTCATAACCTAAATTATCAGATTTTAAATCACCACACTTACACACAACACACACACATACACTAATAACCGAGGCCCCTGTGCAAAGCACACAAAACATCTTGCGCACATGTTAAATTCTGTTCTACTTTTCGTAAGAGTAGGCCATCGGTGCCGGTGGGAATAGATACGATTACAAAAACTGCATACATACACACGGGGACTAGATGTAAAAAAGCACATTAGTGCTTATTCCATTATCCTTATATAAAAGAATAAATAGATAAACATAAATAAATCTGCACACACACACATACGTGCACACACATACACACACAAGTAGGTGTGCACACACACAAATAGGTGCGCGCACGCACACACACACCACACACACACACACACACTCACACAACACACCACACACACACACACACACACACACACACACACACACACACACACACACACAAATGTTGTGAGAAAGCACCTTTTTATTTTTCAAAGTCACATGTCAGAAAGAGTAAAGGCAATATTTAGCATTGATGTTTTTTTAAACATCACACACTTGAAAACATGCATTATTGAAAAAGATGTTACACGTACAAATAATGAGATGACCGTTCAAAACACAAATATTTCCACCAAGAATCAAAATGCAAGGAAAAAAATCCCAAATAAACACACACATCATTCATTCATTCAATTTCAATCACTTTATTATCTCATGTACAGATAATTTCAAGGGGGTTATAAGCCATACATAAAAAGTAAACATGTATACATAACATCACACACACACACATATATACATATATATGTATATATATATATATATATATATATATATATATATATATATATATATATAATATAAATATATATATAATATATATATATATATATATTGGTATATATATGTGTACATATATATATATGTACATATATAACAAAATATGTATATATATATATAATAATAATAATAACAACAATAATAATAATGATAATAATAATAATAAATGGAACTTATATAGCGATATATCTTGTAAAAACAAATCAAAGCGCTTGCATTCGACCTATACATCACACAAGCAATCAATAACAATCTATGGTCCTAGCAAATTCGAACGTACTCACACACGCAAGCGCGCACACACCGCGCGCGCGCGCCCCCCCCCCCCCCCCCCCTCCACACACACACACTTCCACAAAGTCTATACACTTTGGCAGGTAGATGTCGGAGGCAGGGACAGACAAGAGATGGAAACAGAAGGAGAAAATCTTAGGTTTGAAATAAGTGTGTCTTGAGGTTGGATTTAAAAGTTTCATAAGTAGGCTTTTGCCGGAGGGAGAGAGGGAGGTCGTTCCAGATCAATGGACCAGAAACAGAGAAAGAGCGGCGGCCAACGTAGATAAGTTGAATCTAGGTATTCTTAAGGACAAAGTATCTGCGCCGAGCGGAGGGAGCGAGAAGGTGTGTACAAGTAAAGACATTCACAAGGTAGGAGGGTGCAGTTTTGTGGAGGCATTTGTAACAGAGGGTATTGATCTTGTAGGTTACTCTCTATGGTACAGGCAGCCATGGAGAGATTGCAAGAGAGGGGTAATGTGCTCAGATTTTTTTCTTTCTGAGGACCGGACGAGCTGCAGAGTTTTGTATACGTTGGAGGGAGTGATAGATTATGCTGGCAGACCAGCTAAAAGAGAATTGCAATAGTCCAGACGTGAAAGAATAAGAGAATGACAAGTTTGGATGTTGCATCAGTGGACAGGTACTTTCGAAGTGCACTAATGCGCCGTAGTTGATAGTAGCATGACTGACAGGTTTGGGTAATTAATTTTTTGCATGGAGAGTGTGTTGACGACAACGACCCCTAGATACTGCACCGAAGTGGATAGCGGAACTGACGCGAATTCTATTGAAGTTGTTGGAATGGAGGCGAGTTTGTGTTTGGGACCTACAAGCATGGCTTCGGTTTTATCTGCATTAAGTTGTTTATATATACAATACGATACAATACATAGTACAACACATAATAGTAATGATAACATTATATACAATACGATACAATACATAGTATAATACATTATAGTAGTGATAACACTATAACAATACAATACATTGTGTCATTCATGATTGTAGTGATAATACTAAAATGCGATCTGTTACACCACAGCACAGTGCGGGGCTGCTGTCACACACACACACACACACACACACACACACACACACACACACACACACACACACACACAACACCAACACACAAAACCACACACACACACGTTGCAGGAACCCTGAACTGTGCTGTGTTGCAATCATATTGTACTTTATTATATCATTATGTGTAACACTATGTGTTGTTGCGTACGCTGTACCAAATTTCATTCCGACAGACTTGCTATATTCAAGCCAGGTAGCCCTTTTCAGGGCTGTGGTGTTCCCACAAGAATGGAGCCACCCAGATTTGTCGAAAGGAAAGCTGGTAAGAGTACTCCACTAAAAACAAGCTGTGCGCACAAAAATAATGACAATATACAGCAATATCAAAGAACCACGGCAAACTGGGGGTCCCCTCCACATGCGCGCACACAAACGAACGCACTGACGAACGCCAGAACGCACGCGCGTGCGTGTATGGATACCCACCTCCCTCCAAAAAATGGTGCCGTTTTCCGCAAAGATGCGACCGAAAGAGCCGTATTCATCCCCGTCGAGCCCCGACTTCTGCACGGTAAAAGATCCCAGGGAAGCAAAACAATATTGCACTGTATGCATACACTCTCTCCCACCATCTTTGATATGTGTGGCGCCGGATTTGTAGCGACGACACAGCCCCGGAGAGCTAAGAAAGCTAGTTTGTTGGAAAGACAGCTGTAAGAGTACGCCACAAAAAAAACAAGCTCTGCGCACAAAAATAATGACAATATACAGCAATATCATGCAGCACGGCAAACTCCAGGGTGCCCTCCACATGCGTGCATACAAACAAACACACTGACAAGTACCAGCGCGCGCGCGCGTGCGCGAATGCATACCCATCCACCTCCAGAAAAAAGGTGCCGTTTTGCGCTAAGATGCCACGAAAAAGCCGTATTCAGCCCGGTCCAGCCCCGACATTTGCACGATAAAAAACCCACGGCACCAAGACAATATCGCACTGTATGCATACACTTTCCCGTCATTTTTAATGCGTGGCGCCTGATTTCTGGCGACAACACAGCCCCCAAGAGCTAAGCAATCTAGTTTGTTGGAAAGAAAGCTGGCAAGAGTACGTCACTAAAAACAATCTCTGCGCATGAAAAATAATGACAATATACAGCAATATCATGAACCACGGCAAACTGGGGGGTCCCCTCCACATGCGCGCACACAAACGAACGCACTGACGAACGCCAGAACGCACGCGCGTGCGTGCATGGATACCCACCTCCCTCCACCAAAATGGTGCCCTTTGGAGCTAAGATGCCACCAAAAGAGTCGTTTTAAGCCCGGTCAAACCCCGACTTTTGAACGGTAAAAGATCTCACGGCACCAAAACAATATCGCACTGTATGCATACACCTCTCCCCCCATTATCTTTGAGATGTGTGGCGTAAGATTTGTGGCGACCACACAGCCCCTGAGAGCGAAGAATGCTACTTGTCACATTGTCGGAAAGAAAGCTGGTAAGAGTACGCACTAAAAACAAGCTGTGCTCACAAAAATAATGACAATATACAGCACTATCATGCACCACGGCAAACTGGGGGGTCCCCTCCACATGCGTGCACACAAGAAAACGCATTGACAAACACCAGTGCGCGCGCGCGTGCGCTCATGCATAACAACCCCATCAAGAAAAAAGGTGCCGTTTGGAGCCCAGATGCCACCGAAAGGGCCGTTTTCAGCCCCGTCCAGCCCCGACTTTTGCACGATAAAAGATCTCACGGCACCAAAACAATATCGCACTGTATGCACACACTCTTTCCCACATCTTTTATAAATGTGGCGCCTGATTTGTGGCGACGACACAGCCCCCGAGATAAAAAAGCTAGTTTGTTGGAAAAAAAAGCTGGGAAGAGTACGCCACTAAAAACAAGCTGTATGCACAAAAATGATGATAATATACAGCACTATCAGCACCACGGCAAACTCCAGGCCCCTCCACATCCGCGCACAGAAACAAACGCACTGACAAACACCAGCAGGTGGGCGCGGGCGCGGGCGCGCATGCAAAGCCACCCCTCTCTAGAAAAAAGGTGGCGTTTAGCGCCAAAATGCCATCAGAAGAGTCGTTTTCAAACCCCGTCTAGCCCCGACTTTTGCTGGGTAAAAGATCCCAGAGCAGCAAGACACTATCGCACTGTAGCGCATACACTCTCTCCCACAATCTTTAATATGTGTGGCGCCGACTTTTAGCGACAACAAAGCCCCCAAGAGCAAAGAAAGCTAGTTTGTTGGAAAGAAAGCTGGTAAGAGTGCGTCACTAAAAACAAGCTGTGCGCACAAAAGTAATGACAATGTACAGTAATATCATGCCCCACGGCAAACTGCAGGTCCCCTCCACATGTGCGCACACAAACAAACGCACTGACAAACACCAGCGCTCGAGCGCGTGCGCGCATGCATGCCCACCCCCATCCACCAAAATGGTGCCGTTTTGCGCTAAGATGCGATCGAAAGAGCCGTTTTCAGCCCCGTCCCCGCCTCGACTTTTGCTCGGTAAAAGATCCCAGGGCAGCAAGACACTATCGCACCGTATGCATACACTCTCTCCCACCATCTTTGGTATGTGTGGCACCTTGTTTTGTGGCGACGCCACAGTCCCCAGGAGCGAAGAAAGCTAGTTTGTCGGATGGAAAGCTGGTAAGAGTACGCCACTAAAAACAAGCATTGCGCATATCCCCCTCCTCCCCCCCCCCCCCCCCCCCCCCCCCGAAGAATAAGACGCATTGGAGAAGGTGTAACAAAGGATTGGTCACCAGACCACGGGATAGATAAATAAATAGATATTTAAGTAAATAATGTGCGGTGGTGGTTCGTACCCCGTTTTGGATCAAAACTTGTTTCCCCATCCATTAGACCCTGAGTGTGGTCTGGGCGGCTAGTCTTTCGGATGAGACGATAAACCGAGGTCCCGTGTGTTACACATCACTATTTAGCGCACGTAAAAGAACCCACGGCGACCCTGGCAAAATTCTGTAGAAAATCATCCACTCTCATAGGGAAACAAATACAGTTGCATGTAGGAAAAAAAATGGGTAGGCGCTGCACTTGTGGCTACGCGCTCTCCCTGGGGAGAGCAGCCCGAATTTCACGCAGAGAAATCTGCTGTGACATAAAGTGGTACAAAATACAAAAATATAAAATAATGTCTTCATCATTACTGATATGCTCTATGTGCGTACTGTGGAGTGTTTTGCAATACTATTTCTTACCTTGTTTGTATCTGACTTTTCAGATCCTCTATCTGAACCATGCCAGAAGCTTTGTCAGTTCAACAGTGTGTGTGTGTGTGTGTGTGTGTGTGTGTGTGTGTGTGTGTGTGTGTGTGTGTGTGGTGTTGTGTGTGTGTGTTTTGATTTTTTCTCACCTTTAATCAAATGCTATGATTTATATGACTTATTTTGTTGAAAGATGGTGGTGGTTGATATTTTCAGTTGTTTACTTCATTATAATTATCCTCTTGTTTGCTCTTTGATTATTAGCACTTTTTTTAAAATTCAAAATCATCGTTTGATTTTTATTATTTTCGTTTCAGAATGGGTTCTTTTTTATTACCTTATTATTGTATTTCTGCCTTATTTCTTGTCTCTTGTTTGCTACTGGGTATGTTTTCTTTTTGTTCTTGGTATTTAGATCATTATTATTGTTGCTTTCTAGAGGTTTTTTCATCTTGATCTTATCCCTGATAAAGGCGTGGACTGAATGTAAACACGCTCACGAGTGTTTATTCATATCCTCGAAATGAAAGATTTTTCCTTGCCTTGCCTTTGCCTTGCCTTGCCTTTGCCTTGCCTTGCCTCTCTCTCATATATGATACACATGATGGTATGTATATAAATAAATATATGTATACATCAATAAAATAATAACTGAATGAACAAACGAATAAACAAATAAATATACAAGTGTGTGTGTGTGTGTGTGTGTGTGTGTGTGTGTGGTGTGTGTGTGTTGCGCGCGTGGTGTGTGTGTTTCATTTCTTCTGCAAAGAAACACACCAAAAACTTATGCATGTACATGCAAACTTCGTAGGCGAGAAATGCTTATTCAAGGGAAATAATAACATCATGAAAACCGAGACCCCAGAATAGAGTTTGTTACCTTAGACCACTCAACGCATAAGTTGAAGTACGGAAGCAAAAGATCCTCTTGTCTACATGTTCAGGCTTGTGCATCTCTCTTGTGCTTGCATGGGCCTGGTACAGTTGCTTCAAGAATTGAAAACATTTTTAGGGTGGCCCACAGTGCCAAAATGGGATGACTTGCGAGCACAGTCTCTAAACGGATCATTCCACTGGGACTTTATACAATCTCAAACAAATGTTCTGCTTGATCTGAGATTGAGAGGTATTTTTTTGTAAAGAATGTGTCTGTACCTGGGGGGGGGGGGGGGGGCACAGTTGGTAAAGATGATTACAGTCACAATAATGAAGTAGAATTTAAAAAGCTTGGCATGCAATATTTATATTTTTACACTAAAGGAATGTATGTGAATAAA
>JASPKP010004616.1:0-17308 GCA_030674155.1 Stramonita haemastoma | reverse complement strand
TTTTGGGGAAAAACAGAGTCAGTGTAGGAAAAAACCCCCCCACAACACCACCCAAATAAAAAATTTCTATAAATCATACACCACAGTAATCTCCCGGGCCCCCTCCCCGCCAAACAAAAAAAAACCGCACACACAAACCCCAGAAAACGCGCGCACGCGGCATGAAAACCCACCCCCCCATGAAAAGAGCAAAAAGAATAGAAGCTTGTGACGCAAACGCCGTTTTCGGGACCTTGCCCCCCCACTTTCCGCAGTTCAGAGCCCAGGGCCAGGACCCTATTTACATTTTGAGCAAACGGGGCAACCATTTTGGATGGTGTGGCACTGGAATTGTGGCGAACCCCGGCCCGAAGGGAAAACCCTTGTACACAGCCAAGTTTGTCGCATAAAAAAACAGGTACAGTGTGGAAAAAATCCCCCCCAAAAAACACCACCCAAAATATTAATTATAAAAATTTCATACCCACAGTAATCTGCCGGGCCCCTCCACACCCAAACACAAAAACCGCACACACAAACACAGAAAACGCCGCACCGGCTGCATACCCCCCCTCCCATGAAAAAGGCTAAAGAATAGAAGCATTGTGACGCAAACGCCGTTTTCGGGACCTTGCCCCCCGCACTTTTCCGCAGTTCCAGGCCAGGGCAGCAGGACCCTATTTACACTATGCAGACAAACTGGACAACCATTTTGGATGTGTGTGGGCACGGAATTGTGGCGACACCACGGCCCGCAAGATGGCAACCCCGCTTGTAACACAGCCAGTTTGTCGCATAGAAACAGAGTACAGTGTAGGCAAAAAATCACCCCCACAACACCATCCAATAAAAATTTCATATAATATCATACACCACAGTAATCTGCCGGGTCCCCCACACGCGCCCAAAAAACAAAAAACCCGCACACAACAAACACCAGAGAACGCGCGCACGCGCGCATGCATACCCACCCCCCCATGAAAAGAGCTAAAGAACTAGAAGCATTGTGGACGCAAACGCCGTTTTCGGGACCTTGCCGCCGCACTTTTCCGCAGTTCCAGAGCCCAGGGCAGCGGGACCCTATTCTACAATATGCAGACAAACTGGACAACCATTTTGGATGTGTTGTGGCACTGGAATTGTGGCGACCCACGGCCGCAAGAGGGGCAACCCGCTTGTACACAGCCAAGTTTGTCGCATAGAAACAGAGTACAGTGTAGGCAAAAAATATACCCCCACAACACCATCCAATAATAATTTCATATAATATCATACACCACAGTAATCTGCGGGTTTCCCCTCCACACGCGCAAACACAAAAAACCGCACACACAAAACACCAGAGAACGCGCGCACGCGCGCATGCATACCCACCCTCCCATGAATAAGAGCTTAAAGAATTTAGAAGCATTGTGACGCAAAACGCCGTTTTCGGGACCTTGCCCCCCGCACTTTTCCGCAGTTCAGACCCCAGGGCAGCAGGCCCCTATTCTACACTATGCAGAAAAACGGGGACAACCATTTTGGATGTGTGTGGCACTGGAATTGTGGCGCACCACGGCCCGCAAGATGGCAACCGCTTGTACACAGCCAAGTTTGTCGATAGAAACAGAGTACAGTGTAGGCAAAAATCACCCCACAACACCATCCAATAATAATTTCATATAATATCATACACCAAAAAAAAAAAAAAAAAAAAAAAAAAAAAAAAAAAAAAAACCATTTTGGATGTGTGTGGCATGAATTGTGCGACAAGGGCCCGCAGATGGCAACCCGTTACAACCAAGTTTGTCGCATAGAACAGAGTACAGTGTAGGCAAAAATCACCCCACACACATCCAATAATAATTTATATATATCATACACCACAGTAATTGCCGGGTCCCTCCACACGCGCAAACACAAAAAACCGCACACACAAACACCAGAGAACGCGCGCACGCGCGCATGCATACCACCCTCCATGAATAAGAGCTAAGAACTAGAAGCATTGTGACGCAAACGCCGTTTTCGGGACCTTGCCGCCCGCACTTTTCCGCAGTTCCAGAGCCAGGGCAGCAGGACCTATTCTACACTATGCAGACAAACTGGACAACCATTTTGGATGTGTGTGGCACTGGAATTGTGGCGACACCACGGCCGCAAGATGGCAACCCCGTTGTACACAGCCAAGTTTGTCGCATAGAAACAGAGTACAGTGTAGGCAAAAATCACCCCACAACACATCAATATAATTTATTAATATCATACACCACAGTAATCTGCCGGGTCCTCCACACGCGCAAACACAAAAACCGCACACACAAACACAGAGAACGCGCGCACGCGCGCATGATACCCACCCTCCCATGAATAAGAGCTAAAGAACTAGAAGCATTGTGACGCAAACGCCGTTTTCGGGACCTTGCCGCCCGCACTTTTCCGCAGTTCCAGAGCCGGGCAGCAGGACCCTATTCTACACTATGCAGACAAACTGGACAACCATTTTGGATGTGTGTGGCACTGGAATTGTGGCGACACCACGGCCCGCAAGATGGCAACCCCGCTTGTACACAGCCAAGTTTGTCGCATGAAACAGAGTACAGTGTAGGCAAAAATCACCCCCACAACACCATCCAATAATAATTTCATATAATATATACACCACAGTAATCTGCCGGGTCCCCTCACACGCGCAAAACACAAAAAACCGCACACACAAAACACCAGAGAACGCGCGCACGCGCGCATGCATACCCACCCTCCCATGAATAAGAGCTAAAGAACTAGAAGCATTGTGACGCAAACGCCGTTTTCGGGACCTTGCCGCCCGCACTTTTCCGCAGTTCCAGAGCCCAGGGCAGCAGGACCCTATTCTACACTATGCAGACAAACTGGACAACATTTTGGATGTGTGTGGCACTGGAATTGTGGCGACACCACGGCCGCAAGATGGCAACCCCGTTGTACACAGCCAAGTTTGTCGCATAGAAAAGAGTACAGTGTAGGCAAAAATCACCCCACAACACCATCCAATAATAATTTCATATAATATCATACCCACAGTAATCTGCCGGGTCCCCTCACACGCGCAAACACAAAAAACCGCACACACAAAAACCAGAGAACGCGCGCACGCGCGCATGCATACCCACCCTCCCATGAATAAGAGCTAAAGAACTAGAAGCATTGTGACGCAAACGCCGTTTTCGGGACCTTGCCGCCCGCACTTTTCCGCAGTTCCAGAGCCCAGGGCAGCAGGACCTATTCTACACTATGCAGACAAACTGGACAACCATTTTGGATGTGTGTGGCACTGGAATTGTGGCGACACACGGCCGCAGATGGCAACCCGCTTGTACACAGCCAAGTTTGTCGCATAGAAACAGAGTACAGTGTAGGCAAAAATCACCCCCACAACACCATCCAATAATAATTTCATATAATATCATACACCACAGTAATCTGCCGGGTCCCCTCCACACGCGCAAACACAAAAAACGCACACACAAACACCAGAGAACGCGCGCACGCGCGCATGCATACCACCCTCCATGAATAAGAGCTAAAGAACTAGAAGCATTGTGACGCAAACGCCGTTTTCGGGACCTTGCCGCCCGCACTTTTCCGCAGTTCCAGAGCCGGGGCCCCTATTCTACACTATCCCAGACAAACGGGGAAAACCATTTTGGATGTGTGTGTGGCCCAAAAAAATTTTGGGGGACACCCGGCCCCAACACGAGGGGCAACCCCGCTTGTAACAGCCAAGTTTTTTTGGGCATAAAAAAACGGGTTTTCAGTGTAGGCAAAAATCCCCCCAACAAACCCAATCCAAAAATTTTAATTTCATTTTAATATCTTTACAAAAACAGTAATTTCGGGGGGTCCCCCCCCACACGCCCCCAAACCCCCAAAAAACCGCACACACAAACCCCAGAGAACGCGCGCACGCCGGCATGCTTTCCCCACCCCCCCATAAAAATAAGGCAAAAAGGAAATTAAAAGCATTGTGCGAAACCCCCTTTTTCGGGCCCCTTGCCGCCCCCCACTTTTCGAATTTTTCCAGGGGCCAAGGGAACCCAGGACCCCTATTCTCCCCACTTTTGCAGAAAAAAGGGGAAACCCAAATTTTGGATGTGTGTGGCATGGAATTGGGGCGACCCCCCAGGGCCCCCGCAAGATGGCAACCCCCCCCTTTGTCCACAGCCAATTTTGGGTCGCATAGAAAGGTTTTACAGTGTAGGCAAAAATAAACCCCCACAAAAAACCACCCAAATTTAAAAATTTTATTTAATACCCCATACACCACAGTAATCTCCCCCGGGGCCCCTCCACACGCCCCAAACAAAAAAAAACCGCACACACTTTAACCAGAGAACGCGCGCCGCCCCGAAAGGGTTCCCCACCCTCCATAAATTTAAGACCCAAAAGAATTTGGAAGAAATTGTGACGCAAAAACGCCTTTTTCCCGGGACCTTGCCGCCCGCACTTTTCCCCCGTTCCAGACCCAAAGGGCACGGGCCCCTTTTTTCTAATTTTGCAGAAAAAATGGGGAAAAAACCTTTTGGATGTGTGTGGAATGGAATTGTGGGGCCCACCAGGGGCCCGCAAGATGGCAACCCCCGCTTGTACAAAAGCCAATTTTGTGATGGGAAACAGGTACAGTGTAGGCAAAAATTCCCCCCAAAACCCCACCATCCAATAATAATTTCATTTTTAATATCATACCCCCACAGTAATCTGCCGGGTCCCCTCCACAGCGCAAAAACAAAAAACCCGAAACACAAAAAACCCCAAAGGAGAACGCGCGCACCCCGCCTGCAAACCCCCCCCCCCATGAAAAAGAGCAAAAGGGAATTTAGAAGATTGGGGACGCAACCCCGTTTTCGGGACCTTGCCCCCGCATTTTCCGCAGTTCAGAGCCCAGGGCACCGGGGCCCCTATTTACACTATGAGAAAAACGGGGCCCCAATTTTTTTGGGATGTGTGGGGGCATTTGGAATTGTGGCAAACACCAGGGGCCCGCAAGGATGGAAACCCCCGTTTGGTACACAGCCAAGTTTGTCGCATAGAAACAGGGGTACAGTGTAGCAAAAATCACCCCCACAACCCCACCCAAATTAATAATTTCATAAAATATTTTAAAACCACGTAATCTGCCCGGGTCCCCTCCAACGGGGAAAAACCCAAAAAAAAAACCGCACACCAAAACACCGGGAGAACGCGCGCCCCGCGCGAAATTTTTTCCCCACCCTCCCATGAAAAAAAAGCCCCTTTGAACAAAGCAAAAAGGGGCATTGTGACGAAAACCCCCTTTTTTCGGGACCTTGCCCCCCCGATTTTTTCCCCCCAGTTCCGGGAGCCCAGGGCACCGGGCCCCATTTTTCACTATGCGACAAATGGAAAACCATTTTGGATGTTTTGTGGCACTGGAATTGGGGGCGACCCACGGCCCGAAAAGTTGGAAACCCCGCTTGTAACACCCAAAAAGTTTTTGTCGCATAGAAACAGGTACGGTGGGCAAAATCACCCCCCCCCAAAACCCCAATCCAATTTAATAATTTTTATTAATATATACACCCCGTAATTGGGGGCCCCCTCACCCCCCGCCCCCCAAACAAAAAAAAACCGCACACAAAAACCCACCGGGGAACCCCGGGCACGCGCGCTTGCATACCCCCCTCCCATGAAAAAAAGGAAAAGAATTTAAAAGCATTGTGACGAAAACCCGCCGTTTTCGGGACCTTGCCGCCCGCCCCCTTTTCCCGCTTTTCCGGGACCCCAAGGGGCCCCGGGAAACCCTATTCTTAACTATGCGGGAAAAAACGGGGGCCCAACCTTTTTTGGAAATGTGTGTGGCAGGGAATTGGGGGCAAACCCCACGGCCCGCAAGAGGGCAACCCCGCTTGAAACACGCCAATTTTGTCGAATAGAAACAGATTACAGTTTTAGGCAAAAATTCCCCCCCCACAACACCTTCCAAAAATAATTTCATATAATATCTTTTAAAACCACAGTAATTTGCCGGGTCCCCCCACAACCGGCAAACCCCCAAAAAACCCCCAACACAAACACCAGGGGAACGCGCGCACCCCGGGCAGCATACCCCCCCCCCCCCCCTTTTGGGGAAATAAGAGCTTAAAAATTGAGCATTGTGACGCAAACGCCGTTTTCGGGCCTTGGCCCGCCCCTTTTTCCGCAAGTTCCGAGCCCGGGGGACCAGGCCCTTTTCTTTCCTATGCAGACAACGGGAAAACCATTTTGGATTTTGTTTGGCACGGGGAAAATTTGTGGGGGCCCCCGGGCCCCGCAAAGGATGGAAACCCCCGTTGTACCCCACCCAAAGTTTGTCGCTTAAAAAACGGAGTACAGTGTAGGCAAAAATCCCCCCACAACCCCACCAAAAATTTTTTTTCCCTTTTTAATATCATACACCACAGTAATCTGCCGGGTCCCCCCCACCACGGGGCAAACAAAAAAACCGCACCAAAAAAACCCCAGAGAACGCGCGCACGCGCGAAATGCATACCCACCCCCCCATTGAAAATTTAAAAGGCTAAAGAAACTAGAAGATTGTGCCCCAAACGCCTTTTTCGGGCCCTTTGCCCCCCGGGCATTTTTTCCGCAAGTTTCCAGAGCCCCAGGGGCACCGGGAAACCCTTTCTACACTTTTCAGAAAAAAAGGGAAAAACCCTTTTGGGGAATGTGTGTGGCATTTGGAAAATTTTTTGGGCACCAGGCCCCGAAAGATGGCAACCCCGTTTTGTACACAGCCATTTTTGGTCCCCATAGAAACAGGTACAGTTAGGCAAAATTTCACCCCAAAAACCTTCCAATAAATTTTCATATTTTATCATTACCCACAGTAATCTGCCGGGGTCCCCCCCACACCCCGCAAACAAAAAACCCCGCACAAAACCAAAAACCAGGGGAAACGCCCCGCCCGCGGCATGATCCCCCACCCCTCCTTGAATAAGAGCTAAAGAACTAGTGCTTTTGTAAACGAAAAAACGCCCGTTTTCGGGACCTTGCCGCCCGCATTTTTCCCGGCCGGGTTTCCGGGAGCCCAGGGCACCAGGCCCTATTTTTTCATATGCAGAAAACGGGGGACAACCATTTTGGATGTGTGTGGCACGGGAAATTGTGGCGACCCAGGGCCCCGCCAAGTTGGCAACCCCCCCTTTTTTCCACCAATTTTTTGTCGCATAGAAAAAAAAGAAACAGTGTAGGCAAAAATCCCCCCCCCCACCACCACCCAAAATTAAATTTTCATTTTAATATCTTTTCCCAAACGGGTAATCTCCCGGGTCCCCCCAACACGCCGCAAACACAAAAAACCGCACACACAAACACCCAGCAAAACGCGCGCAGGGCGGCAGGGCATCCCCAAAAACCCTCCCGGGAATAAGAGCTAAAGAACTAGAAGCATTGTGAGGGAAAACGCGTTTTGGGGGACCCTTCCCCGCCGCATTTTTTCCGCAGTTCCAGACCCCAGGGCACCGGGAAACCCTTTTCAAACTAGGGCGGGACAACTGGACAACCTTTTTGGATGTGTGGGGCAGGGAAATGTGGCGACCCCCGGCCCGAAAAAATGGAAAACCCCGCTTGTACACAGCCTAGTTTGTCGCATAAAAAACCAGAGTACAGTGTGGGGAAAAAAATCCCCCCAAAAACCCCAAATCCAAAAAAATTTTTCATATAATATCATACCCCACAGTAATCTGCCGGGTCCCCCCCCAAAAGCGCAAAAACAAAAAACCGCCCCACACAAAAAACCAGAGAACGCGGCCGCCGCTTTTGCTACCCCCCCCTTCCCATGAAAAAGGCTAAAGAACTAGAAGCATTGTGACGCAAACCCCTTTTTCCGGGGACCTTGCCCCCCCCCCGGGAAATTTTCCCCGAAAGTTCGGGCCCCCCAGGGCCCAGGCCCTATTTTCCCCCACTTTTGAAGACAAATTGGACAACCTTTTGGTTGTGTTTTGGGGCCCCACTGGAATTGTGGCGCCCACCCGGCCCGCAAGAGGGAAACCCCGCTTGTCCCACAGCCAAGTTTGTCCCCATAAAAAAACAGAGTACAGTGTAGGGCCAAAAAATTTCCCCCCCAAAAACCACATCCAATTTTTAATTTCATAAAATTTTTCATACACCCCAGAAATTTTCCCGGGTCCCCCCAAACACGCGAAAACAAAAAAAACCCCCACAAAAAAACCCCAAGGGGAAAAACCCCGCGCACGCCGCTTGCTTTACCCCCCCCTCCCATAAATTAAGAGTAAAAAAATTTAAAAGCATTGGGGGGCCCGAAAAAACCCCGTTTTCGGGACCTTCCCGCCCCCCACTTTTCCGCATTTCCCATGCCCCAGGGAAACCAGGCCCTATTTACACTATGCAGCCAAACCCTGGAAAACCCTTTTTTGGATGTGTGTGGCACGGAATTGTGGCGAACCACGGCCCGAAAGATGGCCCCCCCGCTTTTTACACAGCCAATTTTTTGTCGTTTAGAAACAGATTTACAGTGTAGGAAAAAATCACCCCACAAACCATCCAAAAAATTTTTTCTTTATAAATATAACACCACTTTTTAAATTGCCGGGCCCCCTCCACACGCCCAAAAACAAAAAAAAAACCGCACACACAAACAAAAGGAGAAGGCGCACGCGCGCATGCTTCCCCACCCTCCCTTTTGAATAAGAGCAAAAAAACTAAAAACCCTTTGTAAAGAAAAAAACGCCTTTTTCCGGGCCTTGCCCCCGACTTTTCCGCAAGTTCCAGACCCCGGGCACCGGCCCCTATTTTCCTTTCCCGCAAAACTGGCAAAATTTTGGATGGTGTGGAAATGGAATTGTGGCGACAAAAGGGCCCCGAAAATTTTTGGAAAAACCCCGTTGTATCACCCCAATTTGGGTGCATAGAAACGGATTACAGTTTTTGGGCAAAAATCCCCCCCAAAAAACACCATCCAAAATTTATTTCTTTTTTATTTTCACCCCAGAAATCTCCCGGGGGGTCCCCCACACCCCGAAAAACACAAAAACCCGCCACCAAACCCCCGAAAACGCGCGCAGCGCGCATGCTTACCCCCCCCTCCCTTTGAATAAGAGCTAAAGAACTAGAAGATTGTGACGCAAACCCCGTTTCGGGACCTTGCCGCCCCCCATTTTTTTCCGCTTTTTCCGACCCCGGGCACCGGGACCCTATTTTTCCCAATATGCAGACAAAAGGGAAAAACCTTTTTGGATGTGTGTGGCAGGGAAAAGGGTGGCGCCCAACGGCCCGAAAGGGATGGAAACCCCCGCTTGAAACCAGGCCAAGTTTGCCCGTAAAAAACGGGGGTACGTGAAAGGCAAAAATCCCCCCCCAACAACACCATCCAATAAAATTTCTTTTAATTTCATTACCCCACAGTAATCTCCCGGGCCCCCCACACGCGAAAACAAAAAAAACCGAAACACACAAACACCGGGAGAACGGGGCCGAAACGGCGCTTTGGGGCATACCCACCCCCCCCAAAAAAATAAGAGCTAAAGAACTAGAACATTGTGACGCAAACCCCTTTTTCCCGGGGAACCTTTTCCCGCCCGCACTTTTCCGCATTTCCCCAGAGCCCGGGCCCCAAGGCCCCTTTCAAAACTTGCGGGAAAAAACGGGAAAAAACCTTTTTTTAAAGTTTTGTGGCACTGGAATTGTGGCGACCCCAAGGGCCCCGCAAGATGGCAACCCCGCTTTTTCCACACCCAAGTTTTTTCGCATAGAAACGGGGAGTACGTGAAATGCAAAAATCACCCCAAAACCCACCACCAATTTAATAATTTCATAAATATCATACACCAAAAGGGTTAAGGGGGGCCCCCAAAAAAACCGGGCCCCAAACCCCCAAAAAACCGCAACCCCCAAAAAAACCAAAAGAACGGCCGGGGGAAAAACGGGGGCCGGGCCCCGGCGGGCCCCAACCCAAACCCTTTTCCCATGAAAAAGGAAACCAATTGGGGGGAACTGGGAATTGGGGCGACAAAGGGCCGGGTTTTGGGGGCCCCCTTTGCCCCCCCAATTTTTCCGCGGGTTTCCAAGGGGGCCCCCCACCCCCCCCCCCCCCCCCCCCCCCCCCCCCCCCCCCAAACCCCCCCCCCCCCCCCCCCCCCCCCCCCCCCCCCCCCCCCCCCCCCCCCCCCGGGCGGGCCCAAAACGGGACCCTTTTTTCTACACTATGCGGGACAAAATGGAAAACCTTTTTTGGGTTTGTGTGTGGCCCGGGGAATTGTGGGCGAACCAGGGGCCCGCAAGATGGAAACCCCCCGCTTGTACCCCGGCCAAGTTTGTGCATAGAAACAGAGTACAGTGGTAGGCAAAAAATCCCCCCCAAAACCCCAACCCAAATTTTTTTTAATTTCTATAATTTTCTTTAACCCCACAGAAAATCTCCCCGGGTCCCCCCCCACACGCGCAAACAAAAAAAAAACGCACCCCAAAAAACACCAGAAAAAACGCGCGCACCGCGAAATGCTTTACCCACCCCCCCAAAATTTTGGGGGAGTTTAAAGTAGAAGTTGTGCGCAAAACCCCGTTTTTTGGGCCTTGCCGCCGCATTTTTCCCCGCAGTTCCAGAGCCCAGGGAAACCGGGGCCTATTCTACTTTATGCAGAAAAACGGGCCAACCATTTTGGTTGTGTGTGGACGGGAAATTTGTGGCGGAACCCCCCGGCCCCCCAAGAGGGCAACCCGTTTGGGTACCAGCCAATTTTTGCCCGCGGAAAAAAGGTTTACAGTTTTGGGGGCCCAAAAAATACCCCCACAACACCACCCAAAAATTTAATTTCATTTTAATATTTTACCCCAACAGTAATTTTGCCGGGTCCCTCCACACGGGGCAAAAACAAAAAACCGCACACACAAACCCCCGGGAGAAGGCGCACGCGCGATGATACCCACCCCCCCATAAATTTTGAGCTAAAGAACTAGAAGCATTGGGGACGAAAAAACGCCTTTTTTTTCGGTACCCCCCCGCCCACTTTTCCCGTTCCGGGCCCCCCGGGCGCAGGCCCTATTTTCATTATGAGCCAAACTGGACAACATTTTGGATTTTGTGTGGCACTGGAATTGTGGGGGGACACCAAACGGCCGCAAGTTTGGCCCAACCCCGCTTGTACACACCCAAAGTTTTTTCGAAATTGAAACGGGAGTACAGTGTAGGCAAAAATTCACCCCCAAAACCCACCATCCAATAAAAATTTTCTTTAAAATTTTTAAAACCCCACAGAAATCTGGGGGGTCCCCCCCCACACGAAAACACAAAAAAAACCGCACACACAAACCCCAGGGGGAACGCGCGCACGCGGTTTGCAAACCCAAACCCCCCCTGGAAAAAAGGCTAAAGAATAGAAGATTGTGGGGCAAAACGCCGTTTTGGGGGCCCTTTGCCCCCCGGCCTTTTTCCGCAGTTCCAGACCCCCGGGGGCAAGGCCCCTATTTTACTTATGCAGACAAATGGAAACCCATTTTGGATGTGTGTGGCATGGAATTGTGGGGGACACCAGGGCCCCGCAAGAGGGAAAACCCCGCTTTTTAACACAGCAAATTTTTGCCCGCATAGAAACAGAAAACAGTGTAGGCAAAAAATTAAACCCCCAAAAAACCCCTTCCAATAAAAATTTCATATAATATCATACACCCCCAGAAAATTGGGGGCCCCTCCACACGCGCAAACAAAAAAAACCCGCACACACAAAACCCAGAAAAACGCGCGCACGCGCGCATGCTTACCCCCCCCCCCTTTGAATAAGAGCTAAAGAATAGAAGCATTGTGAGAAAACCCGCCGTTTTGGGGGGACCTTGCCGCCCGCATTTTTCCGCAGTTCCAGAGCCCAGGGCCCCGGGGACCCTTTTTACACATGCAGACAAAATGGAAAAACCCTTTTTGGATGTGTGGGGCCGGGGATTTTTGGCGACCCCAGGGCCCCGAAAGTTGGAAAACCCCGCTTTTTCACAGCCAAGTTTGTCGCTTTAGAAACTGAGTACAGTGTGGGGAAAAAATTCCCCCCCACAAAACACCCAAATTAAAAATTTTTCTTTTAAAATTATCTTTTACCACAGTCTTCTCCCGGGTCCCCCCCACACGGCAAACACAAAAAACCGCACACCAAACACCAGGGGAACGCGCGCCGCGGGGCTTTGTTCCCCACCCCCCCAATGAAAAAGAGCAAAAGGAACTAGAAGATTTGTGCCCGCAAAAAGGGCTTTTTTTCCGGGCCTTGCCGCCCGCCTTTTTCCGCGTTCCAGAGAGGGCACCCGGACCCTATTTACATATGCAGCCCAAAATGGACAACCTTTTTGGGAAATTGTGTGGGGGCACGGGAAATTTTTGGGGCCCCCGGGGCCCGAAAGAGGGAAAACCCCCGTTGTACACACCCCAAGTTTTTTGCTTTAAAAACAGAGTACATTTGTAGGCAAAATCCCCCCCCAAAACCCACCCAATTTTAAATTTTTCATATAATATCTTTCCCACCACAGTTTTTTCCCCGGGCCCCCTCCACACGCGCCAAAAAAAAAAAACCCGCAACAAAAAACCCCAGAAAACGCCCCGACGCGCGCATGCATACCCCCCCCCCTTTGAATAAGGCAAAAAAAATAGAAGCATTGTGACGAAAAACGCCTTTTTCCCGGGGCCCTTTCCCGCCCCCCACTTTTCCCGCCAAAATCCCCACCAGGGACCAGGCCCCTATTTACACTATGCAGAAAAAACTGGAAACCATTTTGGATGTGTGTGGCAGGGGAATTGGGGCCCGACAAAACGGCCCGCAAGATGGCAAACCCCGTTGTACAAGCCAAGTTTGTCGCATAGAAACAGAGTACAGTTTTTGGGAAAAAAATTCCCCCCCACAACCCCCAAATCCAATAATAATTTCATATAATTTTTTCCCCCAACAGTAAATTGCGGGTCCCCTCCACCGAAAACAAAAAAAACCGCACACACAAACCCCAAAGGAAAAACGCGGGGCGAAAGGGGGAAATGCAAAACCCAACCCTCCCATGAATAAGAGCAAAAGAAACTAGAAGCTTTTGTGACGCAAACGCGTTTTGGGACCTTGCCCCCCCCCCATTTTTCCCGGGCAGTTCCAGACCCAGGGCACCGGGGGCCCTATTTACATATCCCAGAAAAAACGGGGAAAACCCATTTTTTTTTGTGTGGGGCACTGGAATTGTGGGGGACCCCACGGCCCCCCAATTTTTGGCAACCCCGCTTTTTTACACACCCAATTTTTTGTCCCCATAGAAACGGGTCCCGTTTTAGGAAAAAATTTCCCCCCCCCAACAACACCATCCCAAAAATTTAATTTCATATAATATCTTTACACCACAGTAATCTGCCGGGTCCCCTCCCAGGGCGAAAAACACAAAAAACCCGGCCCCCCACAAAACCAGAAAACCGCGCCCCGCGCGCATGCATACCCCCTCCTAAATTAAGAGTTAAAGAATGAAGCATTGTGAGGGAAAAAGGGCCTTTTTTCGGGCCCTTGCCCCGCACTTTTCCGCTTTTCCCAGACCCAGGGCAGCGGGGAACCCTATTTCCCCTTTTGCAGAAAAAAGGGAAAACCATTTTGGTTGTGTGGGGGAGGGAAATTGGGGCGACACCAGGGCCCCGCAAAAATGGAAACCCCGTTGTACACAGCCAAGTTTGTCGTAGAAACAGAGTACATTTGAAAGGAAAAAAAATCACCCCCAAAAACCCCATCCAAAAATTTAATTTCATATAATTTCAAAACACCACATTTAATCTGCCGGGCCCCTCCACACGCGAAAAACACAAAAAACCCGCACACCAAACCCCAAGAGAACGCGCGCACGCGCGCAATGATCCCCCAACCCCCCATAAATTTAAGAGTTTAAAGAACTAAAAAGGCTTTGGTGACCCAAACGCCTTTTTGGGACCTTCCCGCCCGCCTTTTCCCCCATTTCCAGACCCCAGGGCACCAGGCCCCTATTTTTACACTTTTTGAGCCCAAACGGGGAAAACCCTTTTTGGATGTGTGGGGACGGGGAATTGTGGCGCACCAGGCCCCGAAAGGGATGGAAACCCCCGGTTTGAACACCCAAGTTTGTGCATAGAAACGGGGTTACGGGTGTAGGCAAAAATCCCCCCCACAACCCCCACCCTTTTAAAATTTCATAAAATTATTACACCCCCAGTAATCGGGGGGGGTTTCCCCCAAAACGGCAAACAAAAAAAAACCCACAAAACAAACCCCGGGGGAAAAACCCGCGCGAAACGCGCGAATGCATCCCCCCCCCTCCCATAAATTTAAGAGCAAAAGAACTAAAAGCTTTTGTGACCCCAAACGCCGTTTTGGGGGACCTTCCCGGGCCCGCACTTTTCCCCCCAGTTCCGGGCCCCAGGGCACCGGCCCCTTATTTTTCCTATGCTGCCAAACTGGACAACCATTTTGGTTGTGTGTGGGCACGGGAAAATTGGGGCCCGACCCCAGGGGCCCGGAAGGTTTGGGCCCAACCCGCTTGTAAAAACCCAAGTTTGTCCCCAAAAGAAAAAAGGAAGTACAGTGTAGGCAAAAATCACCCCCCCCCAACACCATCCAATAAAAATTTTCATATTTTATCTTTTACCCCACAGTAATCTGCCGGGTTCCCCTCCACACGCGAAAAACACAAAAAACCGAACACAAACCCCAGGAGAACGCGCGCACGCGCGCATGCATCCCCACCCTCCCAATGAAAAAAAGCTAAAGAACTAGAGCATTGTGACCCCCAAACGCCGTTTCGGGACCTTCCCGCCCGCATTTTCCGCAGTTCCAGAGGGGGGCAGCGGGGAACCCTTTCTACATATGCGGGACAAAAGGGAAAACCATTTTGGATGTGTGTGGGAAAGGGTTTTTGGTGGCGACCCGGCCGCAAGATAAAAACCCCCGCTTGTACACAGCCAAGTTTGTCGCATAAAAACGAGTCAGTGTGGGCAAAAAAATTCCCCCCAAAACCCTCCACCCCAAAAATTTAAATTTCATAAATTCTTACACCACGTAATCTCCCGGGGTTCCCCCCACACGCGAAAACAAAAAAAAACCGCACACAACAAAACCCCAAGGAAAACCCGCGCGCACGCGCGCTGCATACCCACCCCCCCAGGAATAAGAGCTAAAAAACTAGAAGCATTGTGAAAAAACCCCGGGTTTTCGGGCCCCTTTCCCGCCCGCATTTTTTCCGCATTTTCCCAAAACCCCAAGGGCACCAGGACCCTATTCTACACTATGCAGACCAAACTGGAAA
The DNA here is from genome assembly GCA_030674155.1 of Stramonita haemastoma. Lineage (NCBI taxonomy): Eukaryota > Metazoa > Mollusca > Gastropoda > Neogastropoda > Muricidae > Stramonita > Stramonita haemastoma. Next base: position 2,083 of record JASPKP010004616.1, on the reverse strand, counting down.
AAAACCTTTTTGGGAAATGTTTTTGGGGCTTTGGAATTGTGGGGGCCCACCAGGGCCCCGCAAGATGGAAAACCCCCGGGTACCCCCCAAAGTTTGTCGTTTGGGAAAACAGAGACAGTGTAGGCAAAAATCCCCCCCCAAAACCACCACCCAAATAATAATTTCATAAAAATTATCATAAACCCCCAGTAATCTGCCGGGTCCCTCCACCCCCCGCAAACAAAAAAAACCCGGAAAACACAAAAAAAAGAGAACGCGCGCCGCGCGCATGCAAAACCCACCCTCCCATGAAAAGACAAAGGGGGAACTAGAAGCATTTTTGGACGCAAACCCCGGTTTTTCGGGCCCTTGCCCCCCGATTTTCCGAAAGTTCCAAAAAGCCCGGGGCACCAGGCCCCTTTTTCTACACTATCCCAGCCCAAACTGGACAACCTTTTTGGATGTGTGTGGCATTTGGAATTGTGGCGCACACGGCCGAAAGTGGAACCCCCGCTTGTACACAGCCAATTTTGTCGCATAGAAAAAGGGGTACAGTTTTGGGAAAAAAAATTTCCACCCCCCCAAACCACCATCCAAAAATTTATTTCATTTTTTATTTACCCACAGAAAATCTCCCGGGGTTTCCCCCCCCACACGCGCAAACAAAAAAAAACCGGGCAAAAACAAACACCAGAGAACGCGCGCACGCGCCAGGGCATACCCCCCCCTCCCATAAAATAAGAGTTAAAAGAACTAGAAGCATTGTTGGACGAAAAACCCCCGGGTTTTCGGGACCTTGCCGCCCGAATTTTCCGAGTTCCAGACCCCAGGGCAGCGGGGACCCTATTCTAACTATGCAAAACAAATGGAAAACCCCATTTTGGATGTGTTGGGCATGGAATTGTGGGGGGACCCCAAAGGGCCCCCGAAAGATGGAAACCCCCGTTGTACACACCCAAGTTTGTCGCATAAAAAACAGAGTACAGTGTAGGAAAAATTTAACCCCCACAACACCCCCCAATAATAATTTCATAAAATATCTTACCCCACAGTAATCTGGGGGGGCCCCCCCAACGGGGCAAACACAAAAAACCGCAACCCCAAACCCCAGGGGGAAAACGCGCGCACGCCCCGCCCCTTGCATACCCCCCCCCCCAGAATAAGGTAAAGAAACTAAAAGGGCATTGTGAGCAAAAGCCTTTTTTCGGGCCCTTCCCCGCCCGCATTTTTCCCGAAAATTTCCCCAGGCCCGGGCACCAGGCCCCTTTTTTACACTATGCAGACAAATGGACAACCTTTTTGGGAAATGTGTGTGGCACGGGAAAATTGTGGCGACCCCAAACGGCCCGCAAGATGGCAAACCCCGCTTTTTACACAGCCAAGTTTGTCCATAGAAACAGATTTACAGTGTAGGAAAAAAATCACCCCCACACCCCACCCAAAAATTTTAATTTCATATAATATCATTACACCAAGAATCTTCCCCGGGGTTCCCCCCCACACGGGGCAAACACAAAAAACCGAAAAAAAACCCCAAGGGGGAAAAAACGCGCGCACGCGGCTTTGCATACCCCCCCTTTCCCAGGGAATAAGAGTTTAAAAGAACTAAAAAGCATTTTTGACCCCAAAACCCGCCTTTTTCGGGGCCCCTTGCCGCCGATTTTTTTCCCCCAGTTCCAGGAGCCCAGGGCAGCAGGCCCCTATTCTACATTTGCGGGACAAACTGGAAAAACCTTTTTTGGGATGTTTTGTGGCACTGGAATTTTGGCGCCCCCGGGGCCCGAAAGAAAGGGCCCCCGTTGTACACACCCAATTTTGTGCATAAAAAACGGGAGTACGTGTAGGCAAAAAACCCCCCCAACAAAACCCCCAATAATAATTTCATATAATTTAAATACACCACAGTAATTTTTGCCGGGTCCCCCCCCACACGCGCAAACAAAAAAACCGCCCACAAAAAAACACCAGAGAACGCGCGACGCGGGGGATGAAAACCCACCCCCCATGAATAAGAGCTAAAGAATGAAGATTGTGACGAAACGCCGTTTTTGGGGCCCTTTCCCCCCGCACTTTTCCCCGCGGGTTTGGACCAGGGCAGCGGGAC
>JASPKP010004615.1:0-17309 GCA_030674155.1 Stramonita haemastoma | reverse complement strand
AATTTTTTAAATTTCTGGGGGGGAAAAAAATTTTGGGAAAAAGGGGGGGGTTGGTTCTTTCCTTTTCCCCATCCCCCTTTTTTTTTCCCCCTTTGCCCTTTTTTTTTTTTTTTTTTGGGTTTTTTTTTTGGGGGTTTTTTTTTTTTTTTTCCCCCTTTTTCTTCTTTTTCCTTTTTCCTTTTTCTTTTTCCCCCCCCCCTCCCCCCCTCCCCCCCCTTTTCCCCTCCCCCCCCCCCCTTTTCTTCCTTTTTCCTTCTTTTTTTTTTTTTCCCTTCCTTTTCTTCCCCTTTCCTTTTTTTTTTTTTTTTTTTTCCCTTCCCCCCTCCTCCCCCGCTCTGCTCTCTCTCTCACCCCTGCGCCCTTGCGGTTTTCCCAAACCTCGCTGCCTTTTAAGCCCCCTATTTCCAAACCTTTTGCGTCCCCTTAGTTATGAAAAAAAAAGTTTTTTTTTTTTTTAAAAACTTTGGGCATTTCGGGGGGTGGGGGGGCTTTTTTTCCAAACGGCCCCCTTTTTTTTTTTTTAAACTTTTAGGGGTTGCTCCCCCTCCTACTGTTGGGGGGCGAGGTTCTTTTTTTTTTTGGGGGTGTGTGTGTGTTTGGGTGGTGGGTGTGGTGGGGTTTTGTGTGTGTGTGTGTTGTTTGTGTGTGTGTGTGTGTTGTGGGGTTTGGGGGTGTTGGCTTTTTGATATTTTTTTTTTTGTTTTTATTTTTTTTGTTGTTGTTTTTGTTTATTTAGTTTTTTTGTATTTTGTTTTTAAGGGTTAAAATTTTGCTGTAAGTAATGTTGGGAATTTTTTTTTTGGGGGGGAGGGGGGTTTTTTGTTAGTTATTTTTGTTTTTGTTCACTGTTGATTTTGTGTGTTTTCCCTTGTTAGGTGGCTTGATGAAAAAAGCAAATCGATGTTACTAATGTATATCTGGAAATAAAATTCAACTTTGATTTTGACTTTGAACACAAACCACCCCCCAACCCACCCCCACTTCCCCAACTTTCTCCCCTCCTTATTCCTTTTTTTTTTAAAATTTGGTTTCTCTCTTATTTAAAATTTTTGTTTTTTCCAATTCCCTATTCTTGAGAGAGAAAAAAAATGATAGGATTTAGTATTCAAAAAAGCGTCACTTAATCCGATTTTAGCTAAAAGCCCCGTTACTTTTCCTTTGAACGAATACGTTTGTGTTAATGGAGGCGTTTATTGATTTTCATGTGATGAGGGTGGTTTTTTTTGTTATTAAAATTTCTGTTTCTGTACCTGCCCCGGAAATGTCAAAGGCGGGGCGCGCGCGCCCCACACACACACCACACACAACACACCAAAACACGTGCGCGCGCACGCACACACACACCACCCACTACGCACGCTGCACGCACAAACCAAACACACACAAAACCCACAAACCAACACAACCACACACAACACCAACACCCCACAACCCCAAAACCCCCAAACACCCCAAAATCTTACACACGTTTAAACCTGTTGGGGATTTTCAAAACAGTACCCATTGTTGCCGTGGAAATGGCAAAAAAAAGACAAAAAACCCCCCTACAAACGGGGTGGGGGTTTTAAAAAAAACAAATTTGGTGTTTTTTTTCAAAAAATTTAATAAAAGTAAAAATTTTTTTTTAAAAACTTTTCCAGCAGGTGTGAAGACATTAAAATTTCCAAAATACGTTTGGGGTAATAGGTGAAATAACAGAACGAAATTCACTTTTTTCTTTTTTTTTCTTCTCCCTTCTTTTCTTCTTTTCTTCTTCTTTTCTTTTCTTCTTCTTCTTTTCTTCTTCTTCTTTTCTTCTTTTTTCCCTTTTCCTCCTCCTCCCCCTTTCCCCCCTCTTCTTTTTTCTTCTTCTTTTTCCCTTCTTTTTTCTTTTTCTTCTTCTTCTTTTCTTTTCTTCTTCTTCTTTTTTTTCTTTTCCCTCCTCCTCCTCCTCCCCTCTTCCTTTTTTCTCCTCCCCTCTTTTCTTCTTCTTTTCTCCTCAATTTTTCTTCTTTTTTTTTCTCAATTTTTTTTTCTTTTCTCAATTTTTCTTCTTTTTTTTTTTTTTTTTTCCAAGGGTTTTAATTTTTTATTTCAAAATCGTTTTCCAAAAAAACGGGATCAGAAATCTGCTTTCCTTTGCTCTCCCCGCTACTGCGTCTTTTTTTATCGGCGAAAAAAAAGGAACAGACGACATTTCTTTATCAATGCACCTTTTTTGTAAATGAAGGGGGGAAAAAGGGGGGAAGGGGAGGAGGAAGTGTTTTTATGCGGGGGGGGGGGGGGGGGGGGCAAGAAAAAGGGGAGAGACAAAAACAGAGAGAGAAGAGACAAAGAGAGGGGAGAGAGAAGAGAGGAGGAGAGGGGAGAGAGTTTTTTTTTCCCCGGGGGGTAAAGATGAGGAAAAGAGGAGACAAAGAGAAGGAAAAGTTGGGGAACCGGTTAAAAGAGAGAAAGGGAGAAGGGGGGACGGGGGGCGGTGCATTGAGAGAGAAAACCAGGGGGAGGGGAGAGATTGGGGGAGACGGAAAAGTGGAGGGGAAAACTGATGGGAGAGGAGAGGGGAGAGAGGGAGAGAAGAAAAATCGAGAAAAAGGGGGACAGAAGGGATAGAGAAGGGGAAAGGGGAGAGGGGGGAGAGGAAAGAGGGAATTTTTTTTGAGGGGGGAGGGGCCGGGGAAAAGGGGGGAAGAAAAGAGTAAAGGGAAGGAGAGGGGGAGAGGGGGATGGAGAAAAGGGAAAGAAAAGATTTGGAGGAGGGAGAGGGGGGTTGAGAGGGGGAAAAGTTTGGGGAAGAGTTGATTGAGGGAGGAGAAAACGGGAGAGAGGAGAGAGGGAAGAGAGAAAAAACCGAAATTCAAATTTGTTTTTTTGGGTTTTTTGGAGAGAGGAGAGAAATTTAAAAAGAGATGTGGGAGGGGGAAACGAGGAGGGAGATGAGTGGCAAGAGAGGGGGGAGGGGGGGACGAAGACGACAGAAGACAGACAGAAGGAAGAAGGCAAACGGAAGAAGCGGGAAAGGGGAAAAGGGAGAGGGGGGGGAAAACCCCCTAAGAGACGAGAGAGAGGGGAGGATGGCCCGAGAAGATAAGAGAGAGGCGGAGGGGGGGAAGAAGACAAAAGACGTGGCCGGGGAAGGGAAAAAAAGGACAGAAAGACCAGGGGGCGGCGGGGGGGAAGGGGGAGACAGTGCGAGAGTAAAGAGAGGGGGAGAGAGAGAGAATAGAAAAAGAAAGATCGAGAGGGGAAAAAAGGAGGAGTGGAGAGGGAGGAAATTTGAATAGAAAAATTTGTGGAGAGAGGGAAGGGGGAGTGGGGGGTTTGAGAGAGGAGGAGGGAAATTTCGAGTGAGTGGCGGGGAGCGGGAGGGGAAGGGACGACGAAAAAGAAAAAGAAAAAGGAAGGGGACGAGGCCCGAGAAAAGTGAGGGGGGGGAGAGAAAAGAAAAGGAGAGTGGGATGGAGGGAAAATGAGAGAGAAGGACAGACAGACGACAGGACAGAAGAAGACAGACGGGACAGACAGGACAGACAGACAGAAAAAAAACAAGAACAAAAAACAGAGAGACAGGAGACAGAGAGAGGGGAGAAAACAATTTTTAAACGGGGGAGTTTTGGATGGGGAAGAAAAGAGGGGGGAGAGAAATGGGGGAGAGGGGGAAGAAAAATTCAGAATTTTTTCCGGGAAAAAGGGGGAAAAATGGGGAGTTCCGGAGGGTTTTATGGGGCAAAATTAAACGGGGGGGATAAAATGGGGAGAGGGGGGGGAATTGGGGGGAGAGGGGGGAAACCCCAACCCCGAAATTGACGTGGGGGGGGGGGATTGGGGAGGGGGGAGAGGGGAAAAAACTTTATAAATTTTCTTGACGAATTTTTTTAAAGTGGGGGGGGGGAGGGGGGGGGTTAGGAGGGAAAACCGACGAGGGGAGGGGGAAAAATGAGGGGGGAGGGGAGGAAAAGGGAAGAGAGGGGGGAGGGGTTTTTCCCTTGGGAGAGGAGAGAGAAAAGAGTAAAGATGAGAGAGGGGGGAAGGGGGGAGAGGGGGGAAGAGGACAGAAGGGAAAAAGGGGGAAGGGGAGACAGACAAAAACCAAGGGAAAAAGCCCAAGGACAGACAGCAAAAAAGGACAGACAGACAGACCAGAACGGGGTGACAGAGACAGAGGAAGATGAGAAGGAGAGGAGGGGTGGGGGGGAAGAAAAAGAGGGGAGAGGGGGAAGAGTTTTGTTTGGACGGGGAGAGGGGGAAGGAACGGAAAACAAAACTGGGGAAAGGGAAGACCGAAAGGAAAAGAGGGGGGGAAGGGGGGAAAAGGGTCCCTGAGAGGAAGAGAGGGGGGAAGAGGGGAAAGACGTTTTAATTTCTTGACGTTTTTTTTGTGGCTTTGGGGGGGAGAGAGATTTTTTTAAATTTTTTTTTTTTATTCTTTTTATCGAGGATCCCCAAAATTTAAGCAATCTGTGTTTTTTTTTTTCATCCGGTCCCCGTGTGTATGCAGTTTTGTAAATTTTGTCATTTTGTTCCCCCCGGCCCCAATGGCCTCTTTTTCGAAAAGGGGAACAGGATTTTTACGTGTGGCGCAAGATTTTTCTGGGTGCTTTCCCGCACAGGGGGGCCTCGGTTTTAAATTTTTCTCCCCAAAGGGAACTTTTGGGGAGAGGGGATGGGTCAGCACTGATTTTAAAACTCCGGGAAAGGGAAATTTCCTCGCCCGGGAAACTCAAACCCCGGGGTCTTCAAATTGCCAGCGCAATTTTTGTAACCATTTGGGGGCTTATCCGCCCCTGGGAAGGGAAGGAGAGAGTTTTGAGAGAGAGGGAGGGGAGGGGAGAAGAGAGAGAGAAGAGGAGGGGTTGGGGGGAGATTTAGTTTAAATTGGGGGAGGGGGGGAACGGGGTGAGGGGAGAAAGAAGTAAGGGGGGATTGTTAGAGAGGGAGGGGAAAGAGAGGGGAGAGTGGGGAAAAGGGGGTTTTTAAAAGGAGGGGAAGGAGGGGGGTTTTGGGAAAAGAAAAAAGGGTGGAGAGAGAGAGGGGGGAAAATGGGGGAAAAGGTTTTGGGGAGGGGGGGAGGGTGAAAAGGAGAGGTTGGGGGAGAGGAGATGAGAGGAAAGGAGAGAGAGGGGGGTAGAGGAGGGGGGAGAGAGGGAAAAGAGAGGGGGGGAGGAGAGAGGAGGAGGGGGGAATGGGAGAGGAATGAGGGAAAAGGGGGAGAGAGAAGAGGGAAAAAATTTTCTTTGGGCCCGATGTTTTTTTTTAAGTTATTTTGGGGTTGGGTTTTTTGTCGGGGGTGGGGTTTTGAGTTTGGGGGTGGGGGGTTTGGAGAGGAGGGGAAGGGATTTGAAATTTGGGGGGAGGGGGAGAGGAAGGAGAGGGGGAGAGTGGGGGCCGGGGAGGAGTGGGAGAAGAGAGAGGAAAAGGGGGAGAGGTGGGGAGACGGAGGGGAGAGAGAGGAGGGGGGGGTATAATTTCATGCGATGTTTTTTTGGCGTGGGATGTTTTGGTAGAGACTTGTTCAACATGGCCCACGAATGGCTGGGGGTGCTTGCTTATACTTTGTATGATTTTTTGTTATGTTTTTACATTTTTTATTTTTTTAAAAAAAGCAGATTTCAGAAAATACATTGAAAACGTATTTAAAGGAGAGTCATACTTTCTTTGTCTCAGTCCCTGTCTTTCTGACTGTCTGTGTATCTGTCTGTCTGTTGTCTGTCTGTTTTGTCTGTTTTTCTCTCTCCCCTTCTCTTCTCTTCTCTCTTTTCTTCTTCTTCTCCTCTTTTTCTCTCTCTCCTCTTTTCTCTCTCTCCCCTTTCTCTCTCTCTCCAAAAAGGATTTTTGTTTAAAAAAAATTTCCCCCTTTTACCCAAATGTATGATTTTTTATAACATGTATAATTTTTGACAGATGGTGGTGGTTGATGATTTTTTGGTTGTTTATTTCATTTTTTTTTTTCCTCTTTGTTTGTCTTTATTTTTTTTGCGCTTTTCTTTTTTTCCCCATAATCAAAACCTTTTATTGTGATTTCCCAGATTTTTTTTCTTCTGAACGAGTGCATTTTTTTATTCCCCTTTCATTTTTATTTTTGCCTTATTTTTGGGGTTTGGTTTTTTGGGGTTTATTGCGAAAATTTTTATTTTTTTGTATCTTCCAATTTGGGTTTGTACCCCTGAAAAGGACGGGGGAATGGTTTTGAAAAAAACCCACACGAGTGCTTTTCTATTTTTCCTCGAAAAAATATTTTTCCCTTTTCCCTTGCCTTGCCTTGCCTTCCCTTGCCTTGCCTTCTCCTCTCTTTTCTCCTCTCTTCTCTCTCTCTTCTCTTTTCCCTCTTCTCCTCTTCTCTCTCTCTCTCTCTCTCTTCTCTCTCTCTCTCTCTCTCTCTCTGTGAAAAAGAAAAAGGGATGAATGTAAAGAAAAAAAAGGAACAGACGCAAAACTTTTTACTTTGGCTTCAAATATATTTCCTTTAAGATTAGAAAGTAACCCCCACAATTCCGAAATTCTGTTACGAAAAGCTTTAAAACTCTACCAGCAGGAAACAATTTTCAACCAAAAAAATTGGGCTGACAAAAACCCTTTTTCTGCCGATAAATTAAAACCCCCAAAATTTTAGCAAATATAGCTGAAAAAAATTTTTAAAAATTTAAACAAATCCCCCTTTGCCATTAATTTTTTCTTTTAGAAAATTTTCGGGCAAAAAAATAATTAATAAAATAAAATATATTTTTTATAAAATTTTTTTTTTAAAATATATATATATATTTATATATTTTTAATTAAAAAAAAAGGGTTAAAAAAAAAATTTAAAGGGAATTTTAAAAAAAAAATTAAATTTAAATAAAAATTAAAAAAAAAAAATTTTTAAAATTTTTAAAATTTCTGCAATTATTATTATTTATTTTTCCCCCACAATCAATCCCAAAGCTAAAACAATATTTGAAGTTTATAACAGATAGGGGGAAATTTGAAGGGAAAAAAAAGGGTTTTGTAAAGTCTTGATGGGTGCCCCCACGGTCGTGGGAACTAAATAGATAGTTAGGGGGAACATTTTTTTGTTACATAAAATTTAAAAGGGTAGATTGGTCTTTAAAGGGGTTTCTTTTGGGAAGTTTTAAAAGTGATCTAAAATTCTTATTTGTTTTCCTACCCGGCATGTTTTTTAGTATCGGGTCCCAGAAAAAATTTTAGGCTAGTCGCCCTACTCGAGAGGAAAGCTACTGGGGACAAATAATTTATATTTTTTTAAAAGCATCCATGACATTCTCCCCCCAAAAAACACCCCCTCATTTTTCCTTATTTTTTAAACCACCTCCTTCTTTTTTCATTTTCGTGAATGCTTTCCCAAATTTCGTCTTGACCATCCAAAACTATGACGCCAACTAATAAACGTCAGCCAAAGATGATGTAACAAACTTCGTTTTAGGGAAGGGGGTTGGGCCACCCTTGTTTTGGGTTTTGGTTGTGTGATTTTTTACATTCTGTGCGAGGAAAACCCATTCCATAGGGAGGGGTTTTTTCCCTTTTGGAGAAACATTACAGTTCTACAGCCTGCTTTTCTTTTAAAGGATTTACTCCCCAATTTAAATTGGGCCCCTTTTTGAAAAAGTTGAGTTTAACATTTTGGCCCAAGGACTTAAATCAAGTTTTGCTTATCTCCCACAGCGAAGGGGGAACCCCAGGTTTTCGTGTTCTAAAGGGGGTTTTTTCTAAAATGAACGGAAAGACTCCCAACGTACAAACTTACATTCGATACAGATAATTGTTTATAAAAACTTCAAAGGGTTTGTCAAAAAACCAAAAGTGGTTTCTTTTAGGGGGCTTAAAAATTTTTTTGAGGGCAAAGATTATTTAAAGGGTTCCGTAAAAGGGGGGGTTTGCTCGGATAGTTTTCCTTATTCAATTGTACGTGCTGTGTTTTTTGTGTTTGAATCAAAACGTTAGCTAACCCGCGGTTCCGTGTTTTTTTTTCCCTTTTTCAAAACCCTTGCGTTACCCGAAAAAGAATTTTTTAAATTTAAAAACGGAAAGGGGAGGTGACAAATAAAAAGATAAACAACATGTCCCGAATTTTTAAAGGTGTGCTTTATTTTTAAAGTTTAAATTTCTCACACAATTTAAAAAACGAAAATTTTTATTTTTAGGAATACCAAAACAAAAAAACAAACAAAATTTTGTTTTCGCCTTTAGAGATTAAACATTTTCTAAGAAAATCAAGAAAATGCAGTGCTAAAAAATCAGAAAGGGATTTGTGATTTCGGGGTTTTTTTTTTTGGCCCAAATTTAAAGGGGAAAACCAAAATGGGATTGTTTTGGTTTTGGCAGTTTGACGCTTTCTATTTTTCTTCAGTTTCATCTGATGACAAAAAACCTATCCACTCCTTTTTTTGTACGTAATCTTACATAAAAAAACTGTCCCTTCGGTCATTATATTATTTTTTTTTTCTTTTCTAGTGAGTTATGAACCCAAAGAAATTTGCCCTTTTTAAAAAAAATAAAAAGATTTTTTGGATTCGGGTTTTTTTTGGTGTAATCCCCCACCCCCTCCCCCCCTTAGGAAAGTAAGAAAAATCCTTTGGGGAAATAAAAGGCGTTAACAAAAAAAACAAAACTGGTAATGGGTTGAATTTCCCTTCTTTTTTTTGGTTCCCTAGATCGTTGAATTGAATACCAGACTGTGTAAACGGGGAAAAGCCTTTTCGGGCTCTCGAAATAGGCCTTGACTACATAGGCAAACTAGCAAAATTTTTTATGTGGGTGACTTCTCAAAACCAGAACACTTCCTGACGTAACCTTCCATTTTTCACGTTATTTTAAGGTTGACAAAAAAAAACTGTTACAAGATTTTCCCTCTTCTTAAATCAGAAAGGGTGAATACAAATTTTATTAAAAGGGTTTCTTTTGTTTTTCCCGTCCTGTAATTTAAAAACTTTATTGCCTTTTAATAAAATTTCCCAATTTTTTCCAATTCAGTTTTTAAATTACGGGTTCCCTTTACAGATTTTTCCATTTTTTGACTTTCCGTGGGGTTAATTTTTAAACTTTTAAAAAGATCTTCCATTTCGTCACGCCCGGGGTAATTTACCTACTATTGCTGTTATTAGGCCCTTCCATTTTTTTCACGTCCAGTAAGTTAACTACTGTTTGCCTTTTACAAGATCTTCCTTTTTAAAGAAAGGGCCATTTAAGTTAGTTACTGTTGCTTTTACAATTACTTCCTTTTTAACGTCCAATAAGTTAAACTACTGTTCTTTTACTTGATTTCCCCCTTTTAAACTCCGGAAATTTTAATTATTTTACCGTGACCAGATCTTTTTTTTCATTGTCAGGATCCCCCAATTACTGTATACAGGGTGACATTACTTTTTTCTTTTAAACCCCTTGCAAAACCATTTATTGTTTTGGACAAAACATCTTATTTTTTTTTATTCCATGAAATTATCTTTTTTTGCGTAAACGTGGAATCGTACTCCCGTTATTCATTGCTTTTCATTTCTGTATTCAAAAACGTGGGGCTTTTTTTTTCCTTTTCCCCAGTTCCCTTTAAACTTTTTTAGAATAAAGGTGCCAAATTTTCTTTTCTTTTTGATTCCTTGCAGCAAAAAATTTTCCCCCAAAAGGGGTGATACATTATTTCTTCACTTTTAGTTTCCCTGTTACTATTTTAATTTTTAAAACTGTTTCATTTGGGAAACCCCCAAAGAAATTTAAATAATTATATTTGGGAAACCCTTTTTTTGTTTTTTTCCCGAGTTTTTTTTATTACTGTGCCCAACGTAAAATTTTCTGTCTTCATACCCTTCTTTCTCTTTTTCGTGAAGTTTCATTTCTTTATTCCCAACAAATTCATTTTAATAAAAAAAGAAAATTTTTTTCCCAAGTTTTTTTTTTTCCTTTTTTCAAAGGGGGTTTTTCTGTTTAAACTTGAAATTTTAAAGGGCAAAACTTTAAAAAGAAACCAACTGCTTTTAAACGTAAAATCCCTTTAAACCCTCTTCACCCCAACAATTTAACTTTACTGCATAATCGTGAAACTCCCCTTTCATTTTCTTTCAATTCCCCAAACTAGCATTTCGGGATAAACGGGACAAATTCTTTTAAATTCTTTTTCTCGGGGAAAATAGCATTACTGCTTTAAACGTAAATCTTTTCATCATTTCTTAAAAACAAAGCAAATTTGCATTACTGCTTAGTGTTAAATCTGCCCACCTTTTTTAATTTCCCTAGCAACTAGCATTACTGCAAAAAACGGGATTTCTATCATTAAATTCTTCTTTTCGGGAAAAAATTCCCTTTTCTGCAAAAAAAGGGTGAAATTTTCCCTAATCTTTTCTTTAAATTTCCCCAGCAACTAGCCTTACTGCATAAACGTAAAAATCCTTTTCTTTTTTCCTAGCAAGTCGCACCCACTGCATAAAGGTAAAATTTGTCATCACTTTTTTCAAAACAAAGACGCTGCTTTTATCTGCAAAAAGGTAAAAACGTCATCATTTCTTCAATTTCCACCCAAAACTACATTACTCACAAAGTGAAATTTGGGTCACATTTCTTAAAATTTCCCAGCAATTTTCCCATTACTGCTTTTAACGTGTAACTTGTTGTCCCATTTCTTAAATTTCCCAAAACAACGGGTTTTAAACTGCCCAAACGTAAAATTTCCCATAATCATTTCTTAAATTTCCCCGAAAACTAGCCTTACTGCTTTAAACGGGGAAATTTCCTATTCTTTTTTTCCCTAGAAATTTGCATACGGGATAAAGGTAAAATTTTGGGCATCACTTTCTTACAACAAGCACCCTGCATTTACGCTTTGGGGTTTTGAAACGTCACCTTTTTCTTTTTTTCCCCGGCAATTTTTTTTAACTGCCCCCAAACGTGAAAAATCTTTCTTTTCAAACCTTTTTCACGCTTTTCCCTCCCAACAAACCAGTCTGCCCTTTTAGTTTTCACCTCAACCCCTTTCATTCAACCCCACTTTTCCCTTTTTTTTCCCTGAAAAAGGGTTTTTCCAACCCCAGCCCCCACTAACTGTTTTAAAAGGTGGGGTCTTTCCCCTTTTTCCCAAAAAACCCGGCCCTGGGAAGGGGGCTTACCAATAAACTAGAAGTAACTAGTTTCCCAGCTTGAAGCACAAGGTTTCCCGCGGTTAAATTCACGGGCCCCATCATTCCGGGAAAACTGTGCACTTTCCCGGGGGAGAGGGAAAAGAACTCTAAAACTTTAAGGGAAAGGTCATCCAAAACCCAACCAAATTCTTTTGGAAGGGTTTAAGGCAGTTTAGATCTTTTCAGGGCCCCAAGGGTTTTTTATTTTGGGGGTTGGGTGGGGTAAATTTTTTAGGCCCCCAAATAAAGGGTGTTGATGTATGTTTAGACTTAGTATTGTTTTTTAAGTGTTAGTAGTATTTGTCTCTCAGGTTTTTTATTTTTTTTTTATTGAAAATTTAATGATAATTATAATAATGATGATGATGATGTTTGAAAATAAAAACAATAATAAAAATTTAATAACGTTTAAATGATAAAAAATTTTTTAAAATTTTAAATTTAGTGATGATGATGATGATGTTTTGAAAATAGTGATGTTGATGATGATGATGATAATAATGATGAAAAATAATGATAATGATGTTTGATGATGATGGGGATGATGATGAGGGATGATGATGATGATAATAATGATGTTGTTTATAAAAATTAAATAATAAAAATTTAAAAATTTATTATTAAAATTTTTAAAACTTTTTAAATTTAATTTTAAAAATTTAAATAATAATAAAATTTTATAAAATAATTTTTAATAATGTTTGATGATGATGATGATGAGGGATGATGATGATGTTGATGCAGGGATGATGATGTTTGATGATGATGCCCGGGCGACGGGGAGGGGACTTTGGATGTTTGAGGGTAAAAAACCCTTTTTAAGCTGTGTGTTTCCTGTGGGGAATAAGGGTAGGGGGGTTGGAAAGGGGAAAAGGGGGGGAAAAAGGAGGAGGGGGGGGTTCTTGGTTTTTGGGCGCTCCTCCCCCAAAAGCCTTGCGTCCCCCTGTGAAAAGGGCCCCGGAGCCCGGTCCCTTTCCCAAAAATTTAAACAACGCCGGTTTTTGGGCCCTCCTGCCCCCCTCAAAAGTGCTTGGTCCCTCGCAGGGTAAAATACCCAAAAAACACAAACCCCTTTGGGGGAAACTGTTTTCCCCCCCTTTTCCCCAATTTCCCCACCCCCCTACCCCCCCTTATGTTTCCCTGGCTACGGGACCCTAGGTTCCCAAAAATTGATTTTTTTTGTGGTTTTGCGTATCCCGCCCGTTACCCCCCCCCTTTTTTTTTTTTTTTTTTTTAAAGGTAGTCGTATTCGAATTGGGGAAAGGGTGTCGAAACAAGATAGCTGTGTGCGAGAAATTTTAAAAAAAATTTCTTTCCGGTTTCTCAAGGCCAGAAAGGCTTTACCCTTCTGAAAATAAAAGGGACGTAGGGAAAAAGGGCCCCAAAAAGCTCTAAAAAACATCATGCAGAAAAAAAATTCTGGCTATTTTTTTTTTTTTACCCCCTTACAACTCAAAAAAGGTAAAAAAGGAAATTGGTTTGTTCCTAAAATTTTTAACGGTGTTGGGGAGCGGATGTCAGGGGCCCTAGCTTCTCATAGGGGGCCGGCGTTTTAAAGGGGGGCCCAAACCACTCCTCCCCCTCGCTGTTTTTACCCTTTTGACCTAAAAGGGGGGAGGTACCCTTTTACGGGCTGGGTGAACTTGGGGGATGTACTGAAAGCAAAGCACGCAAAACGGTCACCCAAACGAACTGGTAACCACGCTCGATGCTGTTAAACCCTTTAAGCTGGGGGGGGGGAAAAGGGGGAGTGCTCTGCCCACTGAGTATTTCGTACCCCCAAAACAAAAAACAGCACCCTCAACATCCCAACTTCTCAAATCAGGCCGGGTTTAAGTGTGATTTTTTTGTACAGGATTAGTAGGAGCTTTCGCAAACCCAAAACCAAAACAAAAAAAAAAGAAAGGGTTCAAAAAGAGATAGGCCCAAAAATGTTTTTTGATTTTTCGGGGGGGGGGGGAAATTTTAGTACAGCATAAGTAGGGGAGCTTTCTTTAAAACCCAAAAACAAAAAAACAAAAAGAAAAAAAGGGTCCAAAAAAGTTTTTGAACCCAAAAAAAATGTTTCTTTGGGGTTTGGGGGGGTTTTGGGTTTTTTTTTTTTGCTATCGAAAAAGCTTTTTTCCTTTTTGTCTATGGTCTGGGGACTCTTGGTAAACAAAAAGGGTTAAGAAAAAAAAGCCCTGGGGACATAAAGCAGTGTGACTGGCAAATCAGTTTTCTTTTCTTTTCTGGGGCTTAATGCGGCCGTTCTTTATGTGCCACGCCCAGGCACTTTTTTCCCACTTGTATTTTTTACAACTTATCTCTTTCTGTGTTTCGGTTCGGGTATGAATGCATGTGGGTGGGTATGTGTGTGTGTGTGTGTGGTGTGGGGTGTGTGTTTGGTGTGGGGTGTGTGTGGGGGTGGGGTGCGGCCTGATTTATCCCCCCCCCCCCCCCCCCAATCCCCAAACCCCCGCCCATTTTCTCTTCCCCCCACCCCCCTTTTTGGGCAGCCCCTATCACAATCTTGAAAAAATTTTTTGGCTTACTAACTTTAATGTACGTTTTGTGGAAAATTAATTTTATGCGTGCACAGGGCGCGCCGAATTTGGGATTTTAAAACTGCATGCACACGGGGAATGGTTGTACAACCCCCCCCCCCCCCCCCCCCCCCAATCCAAATGAGGCTTATTGATTATCCCCCAAAATTTAATTTTTTAAAAAAATTTTATAAATAGAAATTTAAACCAATCTGTAAGTTTTTTCCCCGGTTAGTACCATACGGGGGCTTTTTGCTACCCTTTTAATGGGGGCAGTGAGGTACCCTCAGCCTGGGGGTTGCTGTGGTTCTTTTTCTCAGAAGCTAAAACCCTCAGGCCACCTTTCTTCTGTCAATGTTTCTTTGAGGACCACGGGGAAAGATCAGCCCAGTGAAAAAACTATCCCCAAAACCCTCCTCCCACTCAGTTCAGAAAAAAAAAAGTTCTTCTTTTTTCGAACGCTCAGACAGCAACTATCATTTTTAAATGTTGCCCTATGACAAAAAAAGGGTTTTCCCGGATGTTTTTAAGTCCCCAACTCCAAATTTTCCCCCCCCCCCCCCCCCCCCCCCCCCCCCCACCCCCCCCCCCAATTCCAAGTCCTTCAGATGAGATTTATAATGGGGGGTCCCGTGTGCGAATGCAGCAGGCATCTTGCCACATTTTTTTCGCCTCACCCAAAATTACTAGCTTTCCACCCCACCATTTGGGTTTTAAATTTTTTGGGGGGGAAAGTTTTGAACCCAAGTGGGAATCAAACCACCGCACCTTAAAACCCGGGAAATTTTCTGTTTCCCTTTGGCGGGGCGGGGTTTACCTTTGGATCACCGGATCCACAGTTTACAGTTTAGTCTGTCAAAAAGAAACTTTTTTTTTTTGGTGGAAAGTCGAGGGTTTTCAGCCCCCGTGGGGGGGGGTGGGGGGCCCTTGTTCGGGTTCTAGTAAATTAAGCTAATTTTAGTATTCCCCCCTTCTGGAAAACTCTGAAAAATGGCAGAAAATTTGTAAAAACGCTCTTTTTTCCACACCAAAAAAAAGGTGGACAAGACAAGCAAAAAGGGGGGACAGGAAGGACAGGACAGGACAGGACAGGTCAAAAACGGGACATGGACAGGTCTTGTCGGGAAAAGGGGATGGGGCCCAAAAAGCCCAGAAAAAGGGACACAAGATAAAAAAAGGACACAAAATAAAAGGGGCAGGAGGGAAGGCAAGACGAGAAAGGACACAGAAGGCGGGCCCAAGAAAAGACGGCAAAACCAGACGGGGGGGGGGGGGGGAAAAAACATTTCGACGGGGCCAAGGAAGGACGGAAAAAGGGCAGGTCGGGGGGGGGCCCCCAGGAAAAGGGACGGGTTTCGGGAAGGACAAGAGGGGGCCCGGGGAGCAAAGTTTAGGTCGGGCCCCCAAAAAAAAAAAAAGACGGGAAGAGCAAAGACGGTCAGGACAGGACAAGAGGGGAAACAGACAAAAAACCAGGTCGGAGGGGACAGAAAAAAGACGGGGTTCAGGACGGGAAAAAAGACGGGACAGAGCAAAGATAGTACGGGCGGGACAAAACAAGACAGGTCAGGAGGGCCGGGGAGCAAAGTAAGGTAGGACAGGGACAAGAGGGGACAGACCCAAAAGACAGGGGGGAAAACGGGACAGAAAAAGACGGGCAGGACGGGACAAGACGGGATAGAGAAAAGGGACGGGGAAAGGGCCCGAACAAAGACGGGGGACGGGACCAAGGGGCGAAGACGGGAAAGGGACAGGCAAAGAAAAGGACAGGCCCCCAAAGAGAAAAAAAGGGAACGGGACAGGAATGGAGGTAAAGGACGGGACGGGAAACAAGACGGACAGGACAAGACAGGTAAAGGACGGGCCCAAAACAGGGTCAGGAGGGGGACAGGAACCGGCGGGGACAAGACCGGGGGCCGGGGATGGGACAGGAAAGGGCAGGTCAGAACAGGACGGGAAAAAGGGGGGGCGGGGGCAGAGCAGGACGGGGGTGACAGGCCCAAAAAAAGGGGGGGGAACGGTCAGGACAGGCGGGGTTGGGGTGCAGGCATGCAGCGAAAGGGGGTGATGAGTTTTTTGGGGGGGGGAAAGGGGGTTCCAGGGGATTGTCTTGTCTTGTTTGTCTTTTTCTTCAGGACCACCCCTTCGAATCGACTGGAGGCCCGCAAAGCCAAAAACCTGAGACGGAAAAGAAGGGCTCAGTCAAAGGAGTGGTAACGTGATGCTGTTGTTTTTTTTGCTTCTTTCTGTGGCTTGTTTTTTTTGGTGAGTTCTCTGTTTTACTCATAGGTTTTTTTGGTTTGCTTCTTGTGGCTGGTTTTTTGTTTCTTTGTTTTCTTGGATTTTGGGTGGCCCTTTTGTGGTGGTTTATTGTGTTTCCTTGTTCCCCTTATGGGTTTTTTTTTCCCCTTTGTTTTTGTTTATTTTGTTTGTTCGGGGTTTCCAGATGGGTCTTTGGCTTTGGGGTTTGTTTAAAATTTGGGGTTTTTTCTTGTTTCCATCATAGATGTTGTTGCTTTTGTGGTTTTGTTTATTTTGTTGTTCTTTGTTTCCAGTGAGATGTTTTTCTGGGCTTGTTTTTTTGAATTCTTTTTTCCTATTGGTGTTGTTTGCTTCTGTTTGTGGTTGTTTCTTTTGATCGTTTTTGTTTCCATGAGGGTTTTTTATTTGCTCTATGGCTTGTTAGTTTGTGTGTTACCCGTTTCTCATCCTGTTAGTCTACGTGTTGCTGCAAAAAACTGAGAAGACAGACGAAGAAGACAGACAGGACAGACGACAGCCATTGAAAATGTCCCCCTACGGTCTCTTGGACCCCCCATGCCATCTTGGTCATGGGTTGTAATGATGACGGTGATGATTTGGGGTGATTTTATGATGGTGAGATGAGGATGTTATTTTCTTTTTGACATTGACGATAATGGTGCGATGATAATGACGATGATGATTTTTAAAGATGAGGAGGATGATGATAAAGAGGGGAGGGGGACGACGACGACGACGACGACGAGAGATGATGATGTATGATGTGAGATGATGGGGACGACGACACGACGAGAGAGTGGAGGGAGAGATGTTTATGATGATTTATGATGTTGTGTACTTTTGCCACGATGTTAAGGAGAGGGAAATTTTTTTACGTTGGTTTTGTTGAATTTTGGGTTTTTGTGTTTGGATTTTAATTCTTTTTTTTTTTTTTTTGTTTCGTCCAACGGGCCATCATTTATGTACAAAGCTACATAGAGAACATTTAATTTGATTTAGGTAAAAAGTACACAAAATCTCTCTTTCTTCTCTTTTTTTCTCTTTTCTTCTTTTCTTTTTTCTTTTCTTTTTTTCTCTTTTCTCTTCTTCTCTCTCTTTTTTCTTTCTCTCTCCCCTTTCTCTTCTTTTCTCTCTTCTCTCTTCTGTGAGGTGTGGGGTGTGTGTGTGTGTGTGTGTTGTGTGTGTGTGGGGTGTGTACGTGTTTACGTGTTTTGTGTGGGTGTGGAGGGGTGCGTGGTGTTGTTGGTGTAGTGTGGATTGTTTTATTTATTTTTTTATATATAATATTTTTATATTATTTATATATATATTTATTATATTATATATAAAATATATACTTTACAAAAATTTTAAAAAAAAACAAAATATTATTATAGTAAAAATTTATTATTTTTTTTTTTTTAATTTTTAAAAAAATTAAACAAATTACTTTAAAAAAAACAAT
>JASPKP010000461.1:37500-45434 GCA_030674155.1 Stramonita haemastoma | reverse complement strand
CCCAAAAAACCCAAAAACAAGAGCAAAAAAACCCAAATCCCAAGTATCAAACAGCATGCAAAAAAATAAGAAAAGGGGTACAATTCAAGGTAATGATATAAAAAAAGGGCCCAACATTCGAAACAAAAAAAAAAAAAAGGAAAAAATCAATGTCATTTTGTTTTGGGGGGAAAAAAGAAAAAAAGAGGGAGAGGGGGGGGGGGGAAAAATGGGGGGGGGGGGGGAAAAAAGAAAGAAAAAAAAGAGAGAAAAAAAAAGGTTACAGACAGACAGACAGGGACAGGGGGAGAAAACCAGAGACAGAGAGACAGTGGCAGACAGATGGACACCCAGACAGCCCCAAGGAGACCCCCAGGAGAAAAAGAGACAGGGGAAAATGATAGAAAAACAGCCAGTTTAACCCAGAGACACAGTTTTTAGGCATTTTTTGAATTTTTTTTTTAAAAAAGGTTTGGTAAATTATTTGTTGTTTTATTTTTGGTTGGCAAATTTTCCGTATTTTTTTTTTTCTAAAGATTATTTATTTTTTTCCCACCATCTGGAAAAAAAATTTTTGCCCTTTGACTTTGACTTTGCTGTTCCCCCCCCAACTTCCCCTTTTTGGTTTTTTTAGCCTTTTCCCCCTTAATTCTTTTTCCCCTTTTCCCCATTTTCCCTCATTTTTTTTTATTCTCTCTCGCAGGTACGCCAAAAAATTTTAAGGGCCCCCAAAAACCAAATCTGCCTTTTCATCCCCACATTAAACTTTTTTCACGGGTTTGTCCGCTGTTTTTTTATGAGACAGGATCTCCCAAACAGCAGAAAAAGTTTGGGAGCACCCCCAAATCAGGTGTAATTTTAGGTCAAACAGGGGGGTGGGCAAGATAGGGGCAAAAATTTGGTCCCCTCAACTAGCTATTTTGGTTGTTTACCAAAAATTCCCCGGGGTTTGGGGGAAAAATTTAGAGGTTTCCCTTTTCCCTGTGTAGTTTCTTTCTGTCGGGGGGAAATCAAATTTTAAATCTAATTCAATTCTATTATTTAGTGGTTGGTTTTGCTGACCACATTGGTTATATCGGGGCTGTACCTTGTTAAAGCCCCCAATAGATTTTTAAAGTTCACCTCCCCCCAAAAAAAAAAAAAACAAACAAGAAAAAAAATAAATCGGTGCAGACTGGGGAGACTTGTTTTTAAAAAAATGCTTTAGCCCGTTTTTTAAAAAACCAGAGTCCCCCATTTAAGTAGCATAGATCGGGTTTTTTGAAGAGAAAAATTTGTTCGGGGGGGGGAAGAGGGATTCGTGGTTGTGGAAAAAGGCGTATAAGGCCATGAACCTCTGACCCTTTGAGAAACTTTTGAAAAAAAACAAAACAACCCCAGATGGGGATAAACTAAATTTTTTTAAAGAAAGTTTGATAATTTTTTTTTTTTTAAAAAGGGTTTTTTAAAAAATAAAAAATTTTAAGAGGCATTAAAAAACCTTTTTGCAAAACACGGCTTTCTTCAAAAGGGGAATTCAACAGAAAAAAACTGGGGTTTTTTGGGGACGAGCCCCATTGTATTAAAAAAATAAATTTTTTTGCTGGACCAAAAAAGAAAGGAGAGAGAGAGAGGGGGAAATGGAAGGGGAGGGGGAAGGAAAAAGGAATTTGGGAAAAATTTGAAAAAAGGAGGAGGGGGGGGGGCAAAATGAGATGGGGGAGAGAGAGGGAGGGGGGGAGGAGGGGGGGTTAATTAATTTTTTCCCCAACATGCCTTGCTTTTACATAAAAAACTTTTTTTTTTTGGGCCCTTATAACACAAAAAAAATTTAATTTAAAACCAAGATAGGGGAAACACCCAACACATTTGCCTTGCCCTGTCCCCCCTTTTCCCAGGGTAAAATTTTTCCATAGCTTAAAAAAAAAGGGGCTCAAAGTGTTTTTTTCACTTTTTTTGTTTTATGACCTTTAAAGGAAAGGGGGGGTTTTTAAAAATTGATTTTGGGGGACATTAGTTAAAAAAAAAATTAAAAGTACTCAATTTGAAAGATAAATTTTTTTTGAAAATGGAAAAAAAAAATCAAAGAAATTTTTTCAAAAAAAAAATTTTTACAAAAAATTAAAATAAAAGAAGGGTCAGAAAAGACAGTTTTCAATGAATTTGGTTCTTAAGAAAATTTTTTTTAAATACAAAATGTTTATTGTTTTTTTTTTTTTTGTTTTGATTTTTTTTTTCGGGGGGGAGGATAAAAAAAATTTGACATTTTTTTGCTTTTTTACTCCAGCCCCCGTGTGTATGCAGTTTTTGAAAATTTTTCATCTGCCCCCATCGGCACAGGGGGGGCCCCTACTCTTAAAAAAAGGGGGAAAAGGGGAAATTTAACGTTTGGCAAAGATTTTTGCGGGGGTTTCGTTTAGGGGGGCCTCTTTTTTAAAGTCTCATCCAAAGGGGGTTTGGGGGGGAAAAAGTGGATCCGCACTAAATTTTAAATTTCCCAGGAAAAAAAAATTCCCCGCCCGGGACTCAAACCCCGGGGGCGTAAAATTTTTCCAGCGCAAGTCCGGACCATGGGGAAACCCCTTCCCCACTTTTGGGGGGGGAGGGGGGAGGGGGAAAAAAGAGAGGGGAGGGGGGGGGGAGAAGGGGGGATGGAGGGGGGAAAAAAGAGGGGGGGAAAGAGAAAAAGGGGGAGGGAAAAAGGGGGGGAAAATTTTAGTTTAGTTTTATTTCTTTTTTTTTTCGAAAAAAAAGGGGGAAAAAACCTTTTTTGTGCTTTTTTACGTCCATTTCCCCCTTGGGGAGTACGCTTTTTTAAAAAGTCTTTGGGTTCCCCCGGCACTTTGTTCCCCTACTTTTAAAAAAAAACGAAAAAGGTTTTTAAATTTGTGCGAAAAATGTTCTGCGTGGTTCGCACACCGGGGGCCCGGGGTTTAAAAATTTCCCCTTTTTTGGGGAAAATATTGGGGGGGGGGGGAGATGGGGGAGAGGGGAGAGGGGGGGGGGGGGGGGGAATTTAGAGAAAAGGGGGGAAAAGGGGGGAGAGAGAGAGGGGGAAGGGGGGGGGAGAGAAAAAGGGGGGGAAAAAGGAAGGAAAAGGGCCAAAAAAGACAGAGACAGGGGAGAAAAAAGAGAGGGGGGGCGAGAGCCCGAGAGACAGAGTTTTGGGGACAGACAGAAAAGAAAGAAAGAAAAACCCGGAAGAGAAGAAAAAGAGAAAAAAGGGGAAAAAACCCCAAACCCAACTAAACCCTTTTTTTTTGTTTTTCGGGGCCCTTTTTGGGCCACAAAAAAAGGGAAAAAGGGGGGGGAAAGGGGGAAAAGTATTTTTGGGGCCAAAAACTTTTTAAAACATTTCCTTTTTGGGGGAACCTTTCCCAAATAAAAACATATGACAAAGGAAACTTTTGGGGTTTTCCCCTTTTCAAAACGGGCCAAATTTTAAAAGGGGAGCCCTCGTTTCTTTTATCTTTTAGGGGGCGGGCCCTTTTATTCCCAAAATTTTTGGGCCCGGGGGTTTTCATCCTCCTCTCAAAAACCCAAACTAAAGGACACCCTTTCTTCGGAAAACCCCCATTTTCCCCAAACCCCAAACCCCCATTATTTTATCACTTTTTAAAAATTTTGTTTTTTTTTTAAAATACCATTCTTTTAAAGGTTAAAAAATAAACCTTTTACTTCTCAAGTTCCCATCGGGGATGGGGTTTTATTTTCCCCAAAAAAATCTTGTTTTCAAAATTTTAAATTTTAAAAAAAAACCCCACCCCAAACAAAACAAACCCCCCCGCACCCCCCGCCCCCCACGCACAAAAGCACGCACGCAGGGGACGCACGCACCCCCCACACACACCACACACCACCAAAACCCCCCAAACCCCGGCTCCCCACGCCAGGGGGTTTCCCGCACCCCCCCAAAACAAAAAAAACCCCCAACCCCCAAAAAAAAAACAAACCCCCCCCAAACCCCACACCCCAAAATTTTTTAAAACTTTTTAAAAAAGGGGCCCAAAAATTACCATGGAGCCCCCCTTTTCCCCCTTGAAAAAAAGGGGGACAAACCCCCTTTTAAAAACCCAACACAAATTCCAGTCAGTTCTTTTTTCCTTTTTTCACAGGGGAAAAATTTTATCCCTTTTAAACATCGGGCATTTGTTTGTTAAAAAAATTGAAAAAAATTAAAGGTTTGGGGGTTTTTTAACTAAACCCCCAGAAACTTAGTTTTTAAATTTCCCCAAAAATTTAAGGGGGGGGCCCAACAAAAAAAAAAAACCCCCTTTTCCCCCCCTTCCACCCCCAAATTGTAAAATGGACAGGATTTTTTGGGGAAGTACATTGCAAAGGGGGTTTTCATTTTGGGGTTTTTGGGGGGAAGAAATTAAAAACCTGGGGTGAGTAACTCTGAAACAGTAGGTATCCATATCAGACACATATTTTTCTTTTTTCAAAATATACCTTAAAAGATCTATAGTTTGTCATTCTATCACGGTCTCTATAGTGCCAGACCATTCTTGAATGTACAAATCAACAAGTCTCTGTTTTAAATAGCTTGAGAAACATTTTGACCTGGCCACCACCCTGCTGCAGCCAAACACAACTGGAATCCTGTTCTTGCATATAAAATTTCCCTAATTTTCGAACACCCAACAATCTTTACCCAATTTTATCTAATTCCAATAACATCTGATAAGCTTCATGTGGCATATCTTTCATTCTTATTTGTATATAACCTAGAACAATAGCATAAAACAGAAACAACAAGAATTACATGAAGTGGAAAATCTTCCCTAAATCACACATATACCATTTTATTTGGAGTTCTAACTGGAACACACTAAAAATCTTTTGCACGCCAAAGAGTGTACTTTTTCTAAATGTCTAATTTGGTTAAACCCCATATTTCAGAAGCATATGAAGAATCGGTTTGAATTTTAATGTAAAAAATCTTGAAAAATGTTTTTTGCGGTCATTTCCTTATATTTTTTAAAAAACTTTATTCAATTGGACTACTGCTTTCTTACCCTTAGATGCTAAACATTCAGTACCCCCCCCTTCGTTACTAATCATTGTTGTGAAATGGAATCCTAAACAACAATAGCTGTTTACCACATCTAGTTTCTTTCCATTAAAAAACCCACTGTTCATGTCGTCCTAAATGCCCTCCCTTTCTAAATAACATAATTTTTTTTTTTCTCAGTGTTCACATTTTAATTTCATATCATTACAACAATTCTGAAGGTATTTAACTGGCTTTGTAAACCATGCTTTGTTGAAGATAATAAAGCGACATCATCTGCAAACAGTAATACAAAACAATTGTGATGCTCCACCAAACATAAATGAGACGCATTGCACCAGAGGTCAATTTTTTAGTTATTGGACATGTTATAAAACTGCAATAAAATTGGCTATACAATACAAAAAACAGATTGAAAATCTGACAATTCTAGGATAATTATTGCAAGTTGAAATGCTGTTAGACTGCAGGAAATGACAAAATGGAGAAATTGACAAGTTAGCAATCAATTAGGTGGTCAAATGAGGGCTTTGGTATTTTAAAAACACGTTTCTTAAGGCAAAAGGAAACAAAATTATGATTTGATATTTTCATTATAAGGTAGACTAATGGCTATACTTTAATAATCAATCAACATTTCAAAATTGCCAACTTGACCCCACCTGCTCCTTTAACGGCTCATAGCGTAAAAGTGGGTGTTATGTGCTAAGCGACTCATTTCGTGGTGGAGCGCCCAACAATTCCATAATACCTGGCCAGAAACTTGTATACCAAGTCTTTCTTTAACATTCTTGTGGAGTGAGCAAGCTGATTTATGAAAACAGAAAATAATGTAGGAAATTAAAACACAACCTTGTCTTACTCCAACAGGGACACTCAAAATAATCAGTAAGTTCACAATTTGGCACGTACACATGAGACTAAAGAAAAATACATTGCTTTCAAAGAGGCCAAAAACCTTCTACTTACTCCTTGATTTCTCATGCATTGAAGAAGTTTGCCATGATGTACAGAATCAAAAGCTTTCTCAAATCAACAAATGCTACATATATAATTTTCTTGCCTTTCTTCAACATACATTTCCGGACAATTGCATATAGATTGAATATTTGATCAACTGTTGAATATCCTCTACGAAAAACCTGCCTGGTTCTCAGAAATCATTATCATTGACTTCTAATCAGTTATAAAGTCTTGCATTTATTATTGATGTAATAACATTTTAGAAAGGATACTTAACAAAGACACTCCTCTGTAGTTATCTGTATCTTCAGGATCCCCTTTTTGTAAAATGGGGTATTATTATAGCTTTTGACCAGTCCTTGGGATATACACTTGAAGCAAAAATGGTGTTAAAAATTTTTACCCAAAACTCCATACAACTTTGCCTCCATTCTTCAACATTTCAGCTGATATATTGTCAATTTCACTTGCCTTTCCTATTTCAAGTTTTTGATTTTGCATGTATATACTTCAGTTTCAGATATGTCTTTATTTAAGGTATGTTCCATTTTCTTTCCTTTAAATGTATATTTTTATCGTTTTCCTTCCATATTTTCTTCAAAGCTCTGAAAAAAAAGTTTTTGAAATGATTTATACCAGTCTTCAGTACTAATATTGTTGTAAATAACTGCACGATTTCCCACACCCCATGCTCCTTAACTCCCTTCCAAAAAAGTGAGAAGATTCTGAAATGTTATTTGCTAAAGATTCTGTTTTCATTCTTCTGTAATCTTGTTTTTTTGTCTTTAGCAATCGCTTATAGATTTTCCTTTTCTGAACATAAATGTTGTCTATCCTCTACATTCTGGTTTTTTCTGAAATTTGTTTAATTTTGATCTACTTTCTTTTTGGCAGCTTTACATTCATTATCAAACCATTCGACTTTTTATTTTTTGTTGGTTATTTTTTTTTTTTTTAAACATGCATATACTAGCCTCTTTCAAACTTTCAACAAATATATATAAAGTATCTTCTATATGTTTTTCAATAGGTACTTATGGCCTTTGTAAATTTTGTTTTTTATATCAGTAGTGCTTAAAGCCTTAACAAAGTCCTCTTTCTTATTGTCATTCCACATAAGTTTTTCATGAGTCACTTCCATTTTAGATGCCTGATTGCATAAATTTTTGGCAACATTGTTAACATGTTCTATCTTCATACAAACCGGAAGATGGTCAGATTCTGTTATACTTTTATAACCAGAGAAGGTATTTGAACAGATGCTAATAAATCCAAAGAGGCAATAAAGTAGTCAACTGTACTAGAACCAGAAGATGCATGAAAGTATAACTATCATCAAATCCTGCACTACAAAGCCCATTTAAAATAACACAATGAAACATATTACATTACTTAAATTAACTGGTTACCAAATACATTAGTTTCTGTATTGTGTGATTTTCTAGGCAATTGGTGATTGAAAAAGAATACAAATTTTCAAAATCATCAGTATCATCCCCCACATTGTAATTTTGGTTAGCTGTACAAGCATTAAAATCCCCTGTTACTAACAGATTAAAGTCACCATATGAGCTTTGAAGCTCAAGTAAACACTGCTTCAAATCTCCCAAACCATCCACCCTTTGTTTGGTTTTCCAAAATACAGATTTATAAGGAGGAATATATGTACAAACTAACATGATATCTTTACTTGTACCCAATAAGTCTCTGTGCAACTTTACAGCAATGGTATTGTCAAAACCAACCTCAATTTTTTCCACAAAGGTTCCAAAGGATTTTCTAACCAAAAGAATTACCCCTCCAGAATATCTTCCATGATGAGACAATTTTTTTTGCCCCTGAAATGAACATTATGTAATCCCTGAAAATGGGGAAGTCAACATTAGATGCAACAAAGGTTTCTGTTAAACAGATTATATCATTTTTAAGTAAAAAATTAACAAAATCCATGTTACAATTTTAGGCAAAAGACCGTTTACATTATAGTTTAGAAAATGTA
>JASPKP010000461.1:12500-27500 GCA_030674155.1 Stramonita haemastoma | reverse complement strand
AAATACAAATTCCAATACAGCAACTAAAAAAGTTTTGCTATTTAAAAAAAAAAAGATTGCCAATAACATGGATTCCAAATAACATACAAGTAGTCAGTTCATAAACATACTATTCAAAACATCTAGTGGGGTTTCTGTTGTGTAATTAACATACAAGCGCTCAGTTTATAAACATACTATTCACAACATGTAGTAGGGGCTCTGTTGTGTCAGCATATTAATAAGTATTTTAGGTGGGTATAAATGGCTTTCTTGAAAGTTTCTTTACTCTTGGATGTTTTCACGTGTGCCGGAAGCATGTTCCAGAGTAACCCACCTGAGTATGCAAGGCTTGATTTAAACAGGTCAATTCTAGGTTTTGGTAGTTGGTACACTTGTTTGGAAACTGTTTTGCATAATTTATTAATGTGCATCATCCATGAAAGGTTGTTGTCAATCATTACACCTAGAAGTTTATGGTTATCAACTTCTTCGATAGTTTCATTGTTGATTGATACAGGTGGAAGTCTGGTTGTCATGTTTTGTTTTTTTTGTCTTGTTGTAATAAGCATGATTTTGGTTTTGTGGGGGTTAAGTGACATATGGTTGTAATCACACCATTTGCTTAAAGCATTTACGCTATTTTGTAATGAGGTAGATATTTTGATTAGGCTGTTGTGGTTTGTATGAATTTTAGTGTCATCACAAAAAAGATCACATGATTCTGCGATGTAGAGTGGAAGGCCATTAACATATATAGAAAATAAAAGTGGGCCTAAAACAGACCCTTGTGGTATTCCATATTTTACAAGTAGTGTACATGATTTTGTGATGTTGATTGAAATATATTGTTGTCTGTTATGCAGGAATGATCTAATCAGCATCATACTGTTAGCAGATATTCCATAGAGCGATAGTTTTCTGCATAGCAGTTCGTGATCAATGACATCAAATGCTTTGGCGAAGTCTACAAAGAGGGCTCCACAAAATTTCTTATCATTTATGTTATTGTGCCAAGTATCTACAATGCTAGTAAGGGCTGTGTGGCATGAATGATTTTTCCTAAATCCTGATTGGTTATCAATTAAAAGGCCATAATGTTCTAAGTGTTGGCTAAGATATTTGTGTATATGTTTTTCAAGTGGTTTAGATATAATTGATAATATTGATATTGGCCTATAATTGCATGGGTTTGAAGTGTTACCAGATTTATAAAAGGGAATGATTTTGGCCTCTTTGAACTGTGATGGGAAGTAACACTTTGCAATACACAAGTTATAGATATAAGTGAGTGTTTCAGCTAAAATTGGTGCTGCGATTTTGATAATTTTTCCATCCAGACCATCTGGACCTCGACTGCTAGTTTGTTTTAATCGTTGGAGGTTCTGATAAACTTCTGCCATGTTCAATGGTGGTATATTCATATTTGAATTGATATTTTTGGATCTAGAAAAGGTTTTCAGTTTTTCTAGAGAATTTTGTTCAACATTATTTTGTTTTATCAATGAGTCGGTTATGGTTGTGAAATGGGTATTTAGGTGATCAGGAGAAATGTTCTGAATAGTGGGGATTGATGATGATTTGTTGGTTAGCTGATTGATAGCTTTCCACATTGATTTCGAATTTTGTTTCAATGAAGTAATATTTTGAAAGTACTTTTGTTTACTTGCTCGCTTTAATGAATTAACTTTGTTCCTTTGTACTTTGTATTCATCAAATTTTCCTGCTTTTAGTAGGTTATCTCGATGACGTGCTTCAGTCATAATTTCCTTCGTTAACCATTCAGGCCAGCCGTACTTTATTTTTTACTCTGTGGGTTTTAAAGGGAGCATGTTTGTCATAAAGCAACGTCAAAGCTTCTTCTGGATCTGTAAAATTGTAAACATTATTAAGAGGAGAATTTAGGAGATCATTTAGGAAATAGTTTTCATCAAATTTTGTAAATGATCGCTAAGTAACTTCCTTATGTCCTACTTTTGGGATTTGTGTACCTTTTCTATTCCATGTGACACATATAGGAAGATGGTCACTACAGCCATGGATAGGTATACATAATTCCTTAATGTTTTGTTTATGTGTTATGTAAATGTGGTCAATTAGTGTTCTGCTACTATATGTTATTCATGTTGGTGTATCAACAATTTGTGTAAGGTTATAGGTGTCTAACTTGTTTATCCATGAGGGCTGAGGTTTGAATAAGTCTATATTGAAATCGCCCAAAAGTAATGTTTCTATAGTGTCAAGAGATGCTGAGTCCATCATTGCGGAGAATCTATCTGTCCAGTTAATTCTTTCAGATGGATTTCTATAGATAAATCCAATTCTGATAGGTTTGTTTCGTTTGAGCTTAACTTCTATCCAGACTGATTCAACCTGATGGTTTTCTAGATCTGGAATACGTTTAAAGTTTAATGCTTCATTGATATATACAAGTACGCCAGTGGATTTGGGGAGTGATGGATCTTTGCGTATGAGTTGGTAACCAGGACTTACGACATCTGTATCTGGTATATTGTTTGAGAGTCTGGATTCAGTAATTCCAAAAATATGAAAGGGCTTATCAGAATTGTATACTATGGTTTGTACATCTGATATTTTGTTTAGTACGCTATTTGCATTTAGGTGTCCAATACACAGTCCGTCTTTCCTGGGCCAGTTATTTGATGAGATAACCATGTTGATATATGGAATAATAGGCAAATCACAAAAACTAAATTAAAAAATATGACTTAACTAATTGCGATATGTAATATAACCACAATCCAATACAGTAAGTAATAACGCACAGATGAATAAAACAATGTAAGGTTAAAGCAAACAAATTGACAAAGAAAAGAACTGCCACAATAATCCAATACAGTAAGTAATAATGCACAGATGAATATAAAACAATGTGAAGTCAAAGCAAATAAATTGACAAAGAAAAGAAATGCCACAAAGAGTAGGAGATGGCCGTGACTTAGATTTTAGGAATATTTTCCAACTGCAGTAGTTTCTTCTCTATTACAAGGCAATGTAGAGTGTCCTTTTGCAGTCACAGATAACCACACAGTGATTTATAGTGTCCTCCTGTGGTTACAGATTACCACATAGAACCTTCACCTTCACAACACAGAGAGAGAGAGAGAGAGAGAGAGAGAGAGGAGAGAGAGAGAGAGAGAGAGAGAGAGAGAGAGAGAGAGAGAGAGAGAGAGAGAGAGAGAGAGCATCTTCAAATTACATTGTCATCAAAACAAACCAGTCAACAAAATATTTCAAAAGACTCACACTTCCATAAAAATAATTATCATCAATGAAACCTATAAGCTCACAATGTGGCCAAACCTAACAAGGAAAAGAAACCCCGAAAATAAAAATGAAGCACCTTCACCTTCACAACACACAGAGAGAGAGAGAGAGAGAGAGAGAGAGAGAGAGAGAGAGAGAGAGAGAGAGAGAGAGAGAGAGAGAGAGAGAGAGAGAGAGAGAGAGAGACAATGACAATGACAATGACAAATGATTTTATTGTTCAGACTCTGAGTGTCCATAAACAAGGGGGAATGGGTAGATCATGCAAGCAACTGCAGCAATTCATTAAGTTCACTATGTCATTTCAGATAAATAGTTTCCTAAGAAAAAAGAAAGAAAAAAGAAAAAAAAGAAAAGAAAAAGAAGCAACAAAAAGAAACAAGAAAACAAACAAACTGACAAACAAACAACAGACACAGACACTCAGACAAACAGACAGACAGACAGACAGGTCTTTGGCCGTTACATCATTAGTACAACTTTCATGCCAAATGCAGAAACGCCTAACTGAGGGGTGTCTTACCAACTAAGTGGATTGAGATTTCCTGTTTTTAAAGGCATAAAATATAAACTTTGCAAGATCTACAACTTGTTCAGATTTCTGTGAGTCTAATAGAGATAACCTCTGGCTTCTGAAATATTCTAAATTAACCTTACTTAGATAAGTTTTGCGTAATTCAGTGTATGCTGGGCAGTAAAAAGGAAGTGAATTTCATCTTCAGGTGCACGATTACAATTTGGACAAGCTAGGGAACAATTATCTGGCGTATATCTAAATTTATTGCTTTTAAATTCTGTTACCCCCAACCTGAATCGTATAAACATTGTACGTATATACCTGGAAGTGATTAAGTCCATATACTTTTCCGGTTCTAATAAGCTTTTGAATGAACTATACAGATTAAAGCGTGGTCTACTGGTCATTTTTTCAGACCATTGCTGCATGAAGCAATCAATCATTCTTTGCTTGAATTCACGTAAAAAAGCTTTATGATTTCCGACTCCTTGAAAAAGCCATGCATAGCCAAAGCCAGATGAGCAGAGAAGATTTCTGATGTGTGTTACCCAAGTTATACTACCTTTTTCATCTAACGATTTTAACATATGGTAAGCCATGTTAGCATATCTCTGACTTGGTAAGGAGCACAGACGTAACCAATAAGAAATACTTCTAACAGCTGACAGAACAAGGAGAGGGTAACGGCCTAATTCTCCATACACCATATAGTTTGGTGTATGCAGACTAACATTTAAAAAGCGTTTACATGCAAAGAGATGGACTTTTTCAATCTGGTTAAATTCCTGGACACCCCACACCTCAGCTGCATACAGTAGTATAGGAGCAACCCGTACATCAAATAGTTTAAAGAATATCTTGAGGGAAGAGCAATCCAGTTTACGTAATGTCCTGCATATTTCTATCACACATTTTTTAGCTTTTGTTGTCAAGCTTTCAGTGGCAACATTTAAACTGAGGCGTGTTGTGAAGGTAAGACCTAGGTATTTATATGAATTAACAACTTCTAACTTTTGTTGTCCAAAATGACAGTGTTCATATTTTGATAAGTGTCCACCATTTCGAAACTATAATTTTAGTTTTTTCAAGATTTACTTTTAACCCAAATTTATCGGCAATATTATGTAAATTGTTAAGTTGATTTTGCAAGCCTACATGGGAGTACGAGAAAAGTAACAGGTCGTCTGCAAACATCAGGAGGAACAATTCTGTTGCAGTTTGACCGAGCTGAATTCCGTAATGTCCATTGCTTATGATATGTGTTGCAAGATCATTTATTAGAAGGGAAAATAAAGTAGAGGAAGCAAGACAACCCTGTTTGAGACCCTGTAAGCATTCAAAGTAATCAGAATATCCTGCAGATGAACGGATGCAACACAATACAGATGAATACATAGCTTGTAGGGCCTTTAGCATTATACCATTTACACCTACCTTTATTAAGATTTTCCACAAGACATTTCGGTTAACTGTGTCGAAGGCTTTTTGAAAATCCACAAAAGCTACATATATTTTTTTCTTATGAAGTAGATATTTTTGCACAATAGCATATAAAGTAAAAATATGGTCAGTAGTTCTATAGTCTTTCCGAAACCCTGCTTGGGATTCTAAAATTTTATTACTGCTTTCAGCCCATTGTGTTAGTCGGGAGTTAAGAATATGAGTGTATAATTTACTAACACAGCTTAGCAAGGTGATACCACGATAGTTTCTTGGATTTTCTGCGTCTCCCTTTTTAAAGAGAGGGACAATCATAGCTTTACACCATTCTTTGGGATACAGTCCACTGGTAAACAAAGTGTTAAACGGTTTTGCAAGGAAAGGAACAATAACTTTTGTCGATTTAAGAACTTCATTTATTATGTTATCTGGGCCAGCAGCTTTTCTTGGTTTTGCATGCCTTATTGCATTCTTAACCTCTGTTTCACTTATTTCCTTGTTTATATTGTCAATGTTATCTTCAATATTGTTAAAATCAGGCATTTCATCAAATACTGCATTAGAAGTGACATCACTGGAAGTATCAGAGTTATTCTCATTCAATAATGATTTGAAATGGTTGAACCATGTTTCTTTAGATATATTGTTTACCACATTATTTTTGTGTTTATAAACCTTCATTTCTTTCCAGAAATCCTGTGAGTTGTGAGCAGATTGAAGAATTTTGTTTACATTCTCTTTCTTAAATAACCTCTCTTTTTGTCTTATCAGTGATTTGTATGAATTTCTTTCTAAAGTATAGAGTGCTCGATTTGCATCTGTTCTTTTACGATTATACTTTCTGAGGGCTTGGAATACTTGCTTTTTTGACTCTTTGCATTCTTTATTATACCAGCAACTGTTAGTATTTTTCACACGTTTAGGTTTGCCAAATTTTTTTTTCATACAAGATGCTGACTCTAGGATAGCCTGTGAAAAGGTCTCCAAAGCATCGTCACACGAGGAGTCTATCTGTGAGATTGCTAAGGAAATTTTGTTTCTAAAAGCTGTGCTCTCTAATTTTTCAATTAGTTGGTCATGCATTTTGGGATCCCATGTGTATTTAGTAACTGGGACATACTCTTCATTATTTGTTACAACATCGTGGTTAGTACAAACAGTCAAGGTTAATTTCAAGGGCATGTGGTCAGATTCTATTAGCTCCTGTATTTCAAGTCTAGAACAAAGATGTAGAATGTCTGGTGAGCTCAAGAAGTAATCATTAGTGCTGCTTCCAGCTGATGATATATACGTAAACTTGTCAGACAAATCAGGTGTACATAAACCGTTTAAAATAAGTAGCTCTAAGCATGTGCACATTGACAACAGTGTCTTTCCAAAGTCATTCACAGTCCTATCTTCTGAGTGTCTGCATGATATAAATTCATCCCAGTTACGTTTTGTTATGTCTTCAGGGCCAAGGCTGAACATTTCTGAATTAGGATCAAGGTTTCCCCTTCTGGCGTTAAAGTCGCCACAAACAAGGAAATTGTTAGCACTGTGTTCAAGAATAATATTAACTATACATTCTTCAATAGCATGTATGTGGCAATTTGTCTGTGCAGATTTATAAAAAGGGGAAGTAATAGGTGGACAATAACATTGAAAAAGGAAGACATCAGAATCAACACCAAAAAGATTCTTAGCAAATTTGACACAAGCTACATTTTCACAATCTGTCTCTACTTCACTAGTAAATTCAGCAAACTGTTTTTAAGCTAAAACTAAAACCTCACCACTGCATCTTCCACGGTGGGAGAGCTTCACAGCTGGGGAAGAAAAGCAAATATAGTCAGGAAAACTGTGTAAAGTTGTTATTTTTTCATGACAAAAAGTTTCTGAAAGACAAACTATATCAAAATTACTTACAAAATTAATAAAGTCGGGATCTGAAAGTTTTCCAAACAGCCCCCCAATGTTCCATGATAGTACAGACAAAGCCTTTTCCTCAATAGGGGTACATGTATCCTTTTCTGTTTCTAGTTCACTTAAAAGAGTCCTTGTGGCCAGACCTTCATGTCACATCACTTCATCAGTAGGTAGGTCAGGTTCAGTGTACTCGGTCTCTAGAGTGCTTGGGGGACGAGGTCTCTTTGAGGGGTTGGTAGTCCTGGTTTTGCTGGGAGTCGTCATTGCAGGGCACTCCCTGGTGTTGAGCAGAGCAGAGGCACCAGTGGGTACCACCTCTGAGAGAGTGGGGGGCGTCACGCTGGGGATCCCGTCTCTTGCTGTTGATGTTGTTGCCCTTCTTGGCCCCCTCAGAAGGACGCCAGGTTCTGCTTTGGTTTTCTTGGGTTTTCAGAGGGCCTGTGACAACCAGCTTTCCAGCTTTGTAGTAGGCGTGTAGGCCCCTGTCCCTGTGTTCCTTCAGGACTGCTCTCTGACGTGTGGTCAGGTCACCGGCTACCTTGATGCCTTTCTTCTTCAGGGCCTCCTTCCGGAGTTGATGATGGCCATCTTGTCCTTCCAGCGTGCCATTTTGACGATCATGGGGCGTGGGTTTGAAACGTGCTCACCGCCTTGGATCACGCACAAATGCGAGAGAGAGAGAGAGAGAGAGAGAGAGAGAGAGAGGAGAGAGAGAGAGAAAGAGAGAGAGAGAGAGAGAGAGAGAGAGAGAGAGAGAGAGATAGAGAGAGAGGAGACATCTCAAATTACATCGTCATCAAAACAAACCAGTCAACAAAATATTTCAAAAGACTCGCACTTCTATAAAAAATAATTATCATCAATGAAACCTATAAGCTCACAATGTGACCAAACCTAACAAGGAAAAGAAACCCAGAAAAGCAAAAAACAAACAAAAAAGAGCAAGATTATATAAAGAAATATCAAATAGGAGCAAAACAGCATTCAAAGTTATAAATCAAACTGAATGCTTTAAAAGATAATATATATGCGAATTAAGATGAGAAAATAGCAAATATTCAGGACCATAAAACATAAGGCATTACAAATCTGTAAGCCAAAACATTCATATAAAAAATAACACATTCCATGTGTGTGTGTGTGTGTGTGTGTGTGTGTGTGTGTGTGTGTGTGTGTGTGTGTGTGTGTGTGTGTGTGTGTGTGTGTGTGTGTGTACCCGTGTGTGTGTGTGTGCGTGCGTGCGTGCGTGCATGTGTGCGTGCGTGCGTGTGTGCGTGCGTGCGTGCGTGCGTGTGTGCGTGCGTGCGTGCGTGCGTGTGTGCGTGCGTGCGTGCGTGCGTGCGTGTGTGTGTGTGTGTGTGTGCGTGTGAGGGGGGGAAAAACAAGCAAAGAAGGCAAAAGGGAAAAAGAAACGCACACGAATAAATAAAACACAAAACAAACATAAAAACCCTGAAACACAAAAAACCCAAAATACAATTCATTTCTCTATATTTAAACAGTAAAATACAATTTCAATTCAAATTTCAATAAGAACCGAAACATTCCTATCCAACGATAAGACTAGGATAGCATATGTGGAAGTGGAAGATGGAGAAGAAGAAAAAAAAAAAAGGGCATCTTTAAGTTACATCGAGATCAAAACAAACCAGTCAATAAAGTATTTCAAAGCACCCACATAACACTTCTGTAAACAATAATTATTATCAAGGAAACCTGTAAGCTCACAATGTGGCCAAGCCTAACAATGAAAAGAAAAATCCCGAAAGCAAAACAAACAAAAGAGCAAATTATATAAAAGAAATATCAAATAGGAGCCCAACAACATTTCAGTTTATATAAATCAGTTTTAAATCAAATTCAATACATTAAAGGATAAAAATATACTAATGAAGATGAAGGGGGAAAATGCAATTATTCAGGACGATTGTACATATGGCATTACAAATCTATCAGTCAAAACATTCATATGAAAAATAGTACATTCCATGTGTGTGTGTGTGTGTGCATGCGTGAGTGCGTACGTGCGTGCGTGCGTGCGTGTGTGTGTGTACCTGTGTGTGGTGTGTGTGTGTGTGTGTGTGTGTGTGTGTGTGTGTGTTTGTGTGTGTGTGGGGGGGTGGGGGGAACAAGCAAAGAAGGCATAAAAAACTACACACACACACACACACATAAAAAACAAACATAAAACCCCTTAAACACAAAAAACTAATTCAAAATCATATCTCTATATCTAAACAGTAGAATTCAATTTCAGTTCAACATTGGAACCAAACACCTATGCAGAGAAAAGTCTAGGGTAGTATATGTGAGAGTGGAAGGTGGAAAGGAAAGGAGAGAGTGAGAGATGTAGAGAGAGAGAGAGAAAAGGAGGAAAGAGAGAGAGAGAGAGAGAGAGAGAGAGAGAGAGAGAGAGAGAAGAGAGCAGAGACAGAGAGACAGAGAGACAGAGAGAGAGAGAGAGAGAGAGAGAGGAGAGAGAGACAGAGACAGAGAGAGAGAGCATCTTCAAATTACATCATCATAAAAAACCCAGTCAATAAAGTATTTGAAAACATCCATAAAAATACTAGAAAAAAACCCTGAGAAGCATCAACAAAGAAACAAACAATCAAAAAGCAAAACAAAAACAAAACAGAACTAAAAACAAAACAAAACTGTATATATATAAATATTAAATTGCAACGAAACAGCATTTAAAGTTATATCAACCAGGTTTAAATCGAACTCAATGCATTAAAATATCATGTATACTATTGAAAAAGAAGACTGCAATCATTTGGGGCATGGTTCACAAGGCATCACATATCTTTAAACCAGAAACGTTCATATTATGAAAATCAATACATTCCAAGGGAATAGTAAGGAGAGCAATGCCCAAAGAGAGAGAGAGAGAGAAAGAGAGAGAGAGAGAGAGAGAGAGAGAGAGAGAGAGAGAGAGAGAGAGAGAGAGAGAGAGAGAGAGAGAGAGAGAGAAGAGAGAGAGAGAGAGAGAGAGAGAGAGAGAGAGAGAGAGAGAGAGAGAGAAGAGAGAGAGAGAGAGAGAGAGAGAGAGAGAGGAGAGAGAGAGAGAGAGAGAGAGAGAGAGAGAGAGAGAGAGAGAGAGAGAGAGAGAGAGCATCTTCAAATTACATCATCATAAAAACTCAGTCAATAAAGTATTTGAAAACATCCTTAAAAATACTTTTATACTTTTATAATTTTACTGTTTAAAAAAGTATTTCTATGGATGTTTTCAAATACTTTATTGACTGGGTTTTTTATGATGATTTAATTTGAAGATGCTCTCTCTCTCTCTCTCTTCTCTCTCTCTCTCTCTCTCTCTCTCTCTCTCTCTCTCTCTCTCTCTCTCTCTCTCTCTCTCTCTCTCTCTCTCTCTCTCCCTAAGAGAAATGCCCAAACAAAAAGACAAAGAAAATAAAACAACAATGTAACAAACAGGCAAAACACGTCAGGATATAGTATGTATAGAAACATTTATATAAAAAAATGTCTAGTAATTAGACATAATCTAATGCATTTTCAAATAGTGCAATACATGATGAAAATTCAATATAATATTTTCAAATAAATATACACATAAAATACAAATTCTAACACAGCAACTAAGACAGTTTTACTATATAAAAAAAGTTCAGTTGATTGCTAATAACATAGATTTCAAATAACATACAAGTGCTCAGTTCATTAACATACTATTCAAAATACGTAGTGGGGTTTCTGTTGTGCAATTAACATACAAGTGCTCAGTTTATAAACATACTATTTCAAACATGTAGAAGGGGTTCTGTTGTGTAAGCATATTAATAAGTATTGTAGGTGGGTATAAATGGCTTTCTTGAAAGTTGTTTTACTCTGGGATGTTTTCACATGTGTTGGGAGCATGTTCCAGAGTAAGCCACCTGAGTATGCAAGGCTTGATTTAAACGGGTCAATTCTAAGTTTTGGTAGTTGAATTTTGATGGAGTATCGGGAAGACATATGGAATTTAGATCGGAAGGTTTATGGAGCAAGTCCTGTCATGATTTTATTCATAAATATTCCTTTATTTATGGTGAACATATCTTTTAATGGAAGAACCTTAAGTTTTTCATAGTCTGTCTCAGTCAAAGTAGATGATTTGAAGAGAACTGCTTTGAGCACTCGTTTCTACATGCTGTCAAGAGGTTTTAGGATATTGGCACTGACTGTATCAAAAAGCGTAAAACAATAATTAATGGAAGATAAAATGTAAGCATGTAGGAATACTTTCCTGGCATGTATGTAGATAAAGTGTTTGATTTTGCATAATTAGTACACTTGTTTGGAAATTGTTTTGCATAATTTATTAATGTGCGTTATCCATGAAAGGTTGTTGTCAATCATTACACCTAGAAGTTTATGGTTATCAACTTCTTCGATAGTTTCATTGTTGATTGATATAGGTGGAAGTCTGGTTGTCATGTTTTGTTTTTTTTGTCTTGTTGTAATAAGCATGATTTTGGTTTTGTGGGGGTTAAGTAACATATGGTTGTAATCACACCATTTGCTTAAAGCATTAACGCTATTTTGTAATGAGGTAGATATTTTGTTTAGGTTGTTATGACTTGTATGAACTGTAGTGTCATCACAAAAAAGTTCACATGATTCTTCGATGTAGAGTGGAAGGTCATAACATATATAGAAAATAAAAGTGGGCTTAAAACAGACCCTTGTGGTATACCATATTTTACAGGTAGTGTATATGATTTTGTGGTGTTGATTGAAATATATTGTCTGTTATGCAGGAATGATCTAATCAGCATCATACTGTTAGTAGATATTCCATAGAGCGATAGTTTTCTGCATAGCAGTTCGTGATCAATGACATCAAACGCTTTGACGAAGTCTACAAAGAGGGCTCCACAAAATTTCTTATCATTTATGTTATTGTGCCAAGTATCTACAATGCTTGTAAGAGCTGTGTGGCATAAATGTTTTCTTAAATCCTGTTTGGTAATCAATTAAAAGACCATACTGTTCTAAATGTTGGCTAAGAGATTTATGTATATGTTTTTCAAGTGGTTTAGATATAATTGATAATATTGATATTGGCCTGTAGTTACATGGTTTTGAAGAGTCACCAGATTTATAAAAGGGAATGATTTTGGCCACTTTGAACTGTGATGGGAAGTAGCATTTTGCAAGAGAGAGAGAGAGAGAGAGAGAGAGAGAGAGAGAGAGAGGAGAGAGAGAGAGAGAGAGAGAGAGAGAGAGGGGAGAGAGAAAGAGAGACAGAGACAGAGACAGAGACAGAGAGAAGGCAAATTCAAGGCAAGGCAAGGCAAATTCTTTTATTCGAGGATAATAGATAAGCACTCATGCGCTTTTTTACATCCAGTCCCTGCCCTTTTCAGGGATAACATCAAGATAAAAAGATACTAAACAATGAAACTATACGCAGTACCAAACAACATACAGGAAATAATTACACTACATAATTATAATAAGGTAAGAGAAATGCGACAGTACACTACATATAATAAGGTAAGAAAACTGCACTCATTCAGAAGACGAAAATCAGAAGTCACAATAAAATAATTTTGATTATCAAAGAGGAAGAAAAAGAAAAAAAACAAAACAAACAAACAGACATAGACAGAGAGACAGAGAGGGAGAGAGACAGACAGACAAACAGATGGACAGACAGACAGATAGATTTGATTTGATTTTTTTTCTTTTTTCTTTTCTTTTATATCGAGGATAATGGAATAAGCACTCTTGTGTTGTTGTTTTTTATAGATAGACAAACAGATAGACAGACAGAAGAAGAGCAGACAGAGAAAAAAAGGCAGACAGGTAGAAACTGATAAAGACACACGGATTCAGAGACATATGAGAAACAAAACCCACAAAACAGAAACCTATAATACCATTTTATTTTCACTTCTTTCCACTAACAATAAAGCTGCCACCACATTGGTCCTAACAGATTACTCCTCAACAATTCAGCCTGCATTCCCTTTCGTCATTGTCTTTCCTCCCTCTACCCAAACGTATTTATCAAAGCTCAAAAAATACAAATGAAGATTGTTGTTTAGGTTAGAATGCTCACAAAACCGGTGAAATCAATATCGCATTGCTGTCAATTGATTCTTGCGACTAAATGGGAGATTTAAAGCGGATTCAACAGCTGGAAATCTTATTTGGTGTGTGTGTGTGTGTGTGTGTGTGTGTGTGTGTGTGTGTGTGTGTGTGTGTGTGTGTGTGTGTGTGTGTGTGTGTGTGTGTGTGTGTGTGTTCGAGTCATTTTACGTCTTTTCACAAAATGTGATATTAGACATTAAAAAAAAAGAAGAAAAAAAGTGTTTGTGTGTGTTGGGGGGGGGGGGGGGGGTAGGAGGAGGAGTTTTGGAAGTGGGGAAGTGGGTTAATTCACTAAATCTACACAGAACAGTTAAGAAAAAAAACCCACAAATGTACATAATTCTTGAATAAAAAATAGTAAAAAATCCAAATTCTAAACAAAATCTAACCATGAACAATAAAACTATTTCTAACCATAACCAACAAGAGAAAAATCTGATCAACAGAAGGAAATGTCTTTAAAGTCCATAATAATCATAACAAAGAACCAATAGGACAGTGCAGTAATGATTTGAAAAATGTATACCTCAGTAATGGATCACTGAATATCTCTGATGACGATGATGAGGTAAGAACAGGTATATAACTTTTCAGCATGCTGCATATCAATATATGATCAGCAGTTATACTATGTTCTCATATGCAAGATACATGTCCAACATATTTTGTTTTAAAACAGTTCATTTCCCATCTGCAAGCCAGAGAAACAATTTCTTCTACACAATAAAAATCTAATTCATATATTTTAACAAAAGACTGAAATGTTACCATCCCTTCATATACACCTAGACAACCAAGTTCCTTTTTTCACATTGGAATAACTTTTGTTGTGCTTTTTCCATGATCTGATAACATTCTTGTAGTGACAGATGAAGTGTCAAATTTTCCACATCTATCAATTGTTTTGCCCCAGTTTTTGCTAAAAGATCAACTTTTTCATTGTAATATAATATACAAGAGGGAGATGGAATCCAACAAAAAGTTATATCTGAACCTTTTTGAGGAGATGAATTAAATGACAAATCTCAATAACAAGTTCTGATCTAACTTTTTTTTGCATAGAGTTGATGGCTTGAATTACTGATTTTGAATCAACACAAAAAAGAATGCGGAAAACAGCTCTTGGGAAATCGATTAAGAAACTGAGTGCCATTAATATTGCTATGAGTTCTGCTGTAAAAATTGAAATATTCTCCCCAAGATGAAATGATTTTTCCAATTTCAGCTCTGGTATAATGTATGCAGCACCAGCATGATTGTTTAAGACTGAGCCATCTGTGAAAACTTTTAATGGTTTGAATAATATTCTTCCAAATGAATTTTTGCTTGAGAATACACTAGATTTATATTACAATTCTTTATTAAGTCAATATAATTTATATCAAACTGTGCTCTTTTGAGTTCCCAAGTTGGAGTGGGGTATACTTCATCTCTTTTAGCAATATTTGTATTAGGATTGAATCCGGCATTTAAAAATGTTTGAGATGTATATGTACCCAATGTGGTATTAGAGGATATCTTGCTCTCTTCAGAAAATCTCTGTCAGACTTAAGATTTATTGCCGATTGCAAATTATTTTTACAAGTTTGACTTTTTAGGACAAATTTACAACAAGCAATCCTTCGTTGATTTTCTAGTGGTAGAATTCCAGATGCACTATGTTTTTATACAGGAGGCATGGACTGGGAGACCTAGAGCCAGTTTGTATGTTCTACAGTCTATACTTTGAAGTTGTTGTGTTTTTTTAATAGATATTTTGGAGC
>JASPKP010000461.1:0-5000 GCA_030674155.1 Stramonita haemastoma | reverse complement strand
CAAAAGAAAAAAGCAGACACAGACGCCTAAACAGCAGAAACAGTGGCATTAAGAGAAAAGAGCAACATAGGAGGAAGACTGGAAAAGAGCACCCACCACCAACCCCAAATCAAGGTTAAAAAAAACTTTTAAAAAATGACGACATAAATGAAAAAGAACAAACTAAATATAGATAGAAACCACACTTGGACAATTTCTTTTTTTTTCTTCCTAAAAAGGTGAACATTTTCATATAAGAAAGACAGCTAGTGGAGAGGGAAGGCAAAGAAGCAAGAGAGGAAAAAACCAGTGAACGAAGAAAGAGACACAGTGCACAAATCCAACATCACTCAGCAAGGCCTTGTGAAGAGTGCTAAAATTAGCGCGCTCCTTTCTTTTACCCTGTCCAAAGTGTGGTCAGTTCCTGCTATAAAAAGCACCATCTGGCCACAGCTGGGATGGGGGGGGGGGGTGATTGGATAATTAGCAGCTGAGAGGAGCTGAAAGTGGGGGAAACTGACAGCTGTGGAGGACACAAAGCAAAGAAGAATGCAGGAGCACAGGAACAAGATAAACAAGAAGCAGGGACAAGAAAAATCCAACAGAGCAGTAGAAAAAGAAAATACACGTGAAAGGAGAAGGCAGAAATGGAAGAAGAAAAGCCCATGGAAAAAATATAGCACCAACACGAAAAGAAATTAATTATGAACTTTGAAGCAAAAAACCCCAGAAAGAGCAAACAGGAAAAAAATAACCAGTGGCGAAAAGAAACAGAAGAGGAGGAAGAAATTACAGAAAGCTAGGAACAAGTTGAGAACCGACAGTTAAAGAAATGGTGCAGTACACGACAAAAGAGGTGCTAGGTGGAAAACCAGACGGAAAGAAAAAGAGAATAAAGTGAAACAAAATACATCGAAGAAGTAAAAATGTCGGGAAAAGGTGCCGTGGGAAAAGTAGATGGGGCAGAACAAAACCCAAACCACCAGAAGCAGAAGCACGAGGAAACGAAGAAAGGAATCATTTGAAAAAAAGTACAAAGAGAAGACTAACACTACAGACAAGAAAGTACAAAACAAGCAGAGAAGTAGAAAAGAAGTAGGTATCAAACCAGCAGATACCTTGTGATAATCAAATTTATGACAAAACAAGTTTTAACAAAGGAAGATTGACAAGGAGAAAAGAAAAAGAGAATACGGAGCGAATAACATAAGGAAAAACAATTCACAACGGAAAACATAAAAAAAGGAAAAAGCGGAGAAAAAGGACAATAAACAAAGCAAAGAAACACACAAAGAAGGAGAAGAAAAAAGGCACAGAGTAACAGCAGACAGGAATGGTGATTATCATGGTGGTGATGATGAAATAGAAGAAAATTGTTTTGCAGTCAAATTGATGAAGCACGAGAAAAGGAAGGGAAAATCGTTAGGCCTTAACAGTGAAGAAAGAAGACACCAAAGATCGACAATGACTAAGAAGAAGAAAAAAGAGAAAGTGTGAAGCAAAATGGGAAAAGTCAAGAAATTAGAAAAGAAGCGGAAAAATGATGGACAAGGAAAAAAAACTTAAAAAGAGGTAGAAGAAGAGTAAACGGCAAACACTTTCTTAAACGGGAGAAAAATACAAAAGGAGAGGAACAAGAACATTCAAAACAGAAGGAGAAAGTTAAAAGTTGAAGCAAGATTAAATAAGTTACTTGAAAAAAAGCAGACAAGAGGAAAAGCGACATAAAGACATAAATAAAGAATGAAGGAAAGTACGAACAGAAGAGGAGCAAAATGAAGAAGAGGAAGAGGAGAACGAGAACTACATTGAGAAAACCAAATGCAAAGCAGACCAACA
This sequence comes from Stramonita haemastoma, assembly GCA_030674155.1. Lineage (NCBI taxonomy): Eukaryota > Metazoa > Mollusca > Gastropoda > Neogastropoda > Muricidae > Stramonita > Stramonita haemastoma. The sequence goes on along the minus strand of JASPKP010000461.1, from coordinate 3,182 downwards.
AACATTAGGAGAAGAAAACTTTTAGTACGCCATTTTTTAAAGAAAAAGATAAACACAAATCTCTTGCTAAAAACCTTTGAGACAGGGACAAAGAAAACAGAAAAGGAAGCTGAAGAAAAAGAACAGAGGAGAAGGAAGAGGAAAAAGAAGAAGCATAAAAAAGTCACGAAGGCAGAGCTGGAGAAAACAACAGAAGAAAAAAGCACGAGAGAACAAAGAAACGAAAGAAGAAGCACAAGAGGAAGAGCAAAAAATATTTTTACAAAACTGGAGTTGTTCAGAGAGTTTGCTTTCATTCTGTCATTTTTGTACACAAAGTGAATGGTATTTTGACTGAGAGTTAGTGGTTTTATTTCCTGGAAACAGTGAATGCTTCCACTCTGTCATATCAATAAGGCGGTGACCACTGAGTAAAATCTCATCTCAGTCTATCTGTCTGTCTGTCTGTCTGTCTGTCCCCCCTCTCTCTCTGTCTCTCTCATCGAAGTATCTTTGTGTGCTAAAGGTTGTTTTATGATAATGTGAACAATGTGTGGCAGTTGAAAAGTATACAGCTTTTAACCACAAACTATTGTGTAAACTCCAAATCTTTTACCACTTTTCCGCCGGTATTACCCCCTCCCCTTTTCCTCTAGCTTCCCTTATATTGCCTAGACAATAAATGTGCAGTGTGGGGCATGGAGGAGCGAAAAATGGATGTTGCGCACTTGTACTCTCTAGATGTGTCCCATCTTAAACCGTAGTACAGATCAAAAGTTATTGTGTAGTGCCTTTGGAACAACTTCTGGGTAGGTGCTGCACTTGTGGCGACGCGCTCTCCCCGGGGAGAGCAGCCCAGATTTCACGCAGATAAAATCTGCTGTGACATAAAATGGTATAAATGAATAAATAAGATGCGATTTAAACCAGTCTCCTCTCTACAAAAGAGATGCATTAGAAATTTAAACGCTACAGAACCGCCCAAATACATCTCATCGTTTCTTCTGGAAAGGAATCATTTTTGTTTTGGTTTTGTCACTTAACCTAACTCATCACTGATTTTTTTCGGAACAGGTAAGCAGTGTAACTATTTTCCGCCACAGGTATCCAAGCCCAAGCTAACCACAATAAAAGCTCTGACCTTTTAAACAAGACTTTCCCAATATACTCGCAGTGAATTGTTGGGAACTGCGTAGAAAGCTATCATTCGTCACGTTCCTTTTCCTTGAAGTGACCGCAGGCATTGATTTTGCGCCTTGCCTTACTAGGCATGGCTTTTTCAGCTCTATTCCTCTTGGCGTTTCCGAAATAGGGTCCAGACAGACTATCGCGGACTCCTAAGAATTTCAAAGAAACACAGTCTCTCTCATCTTCCAACGCTCCGAGTTAGAACATGCGAATCTTTTGTGGCCAGAAACAATTATAGAAATGGAAAACTTTCGCAAGAGGAAGGTTTTTGTCCTTGCTAATGTCCCCAATATATGCCCTTTGTAGATCTTCCCGCTCGATTGTTGAAAATTTTCTAAAGGAAAGACAGGCTCAAAGGTCAGAATATGTTTCCTAAAAAGCGCTTTGAACGCCAGCAACTGCTTTGTGTGTGTCTTAAGAATCGTCTGCACTACAGGTTTGCTCCTACACACTTAATGTTCTACCGTAACACAGAGCATGCCATACATACATATAATGTGTGTGTGTGTGTGTGTGTGGTGTGTGTGTGTGTGTGGTGTGTGTGTGTGTGTGTGTGTGTGTGTGTGTGTGTGTGTGTGGCTTGTGTGTATGTGTCGTGTGTCTGTGTGTGTGTGTGTGTGTGTGTGTGTGTGTGTGTGTCTGTATGTGTCTGTGTGTGTCTGTGTCTGTGTCTGTGTGCCTGTGTGTGTCTGTGTATGTCTGTGTGTGAATATTAGTATTTCTGTAAATTACTGTTTGAGATTGGTAGAATGTGTAAGAATAGAGTGAATGACAGCGCCTTGACTTGTTTTTACAAGATATAGCGCTGTATACATTCCATTATCATCATCATCATCATCATCATCATCATCATCATCATCATCATCATCATCATCATCATTATTATCTTCTTCTTCTTCTTTCCACTACTACTACTACTACTACTACTACTACTACTACTACTACTACTACTACTTCTACTACTACTACTACTACTACTACTACTACTACTACTACTACTACTACTACAAAGAAGGTGCAGGTATCTGTTTTGGCTGACGGTTATTTTTGGTTGTTTTGTTCAAGAAATTGAAATCAAAACTGTTTTCGTTCCTGTGATTTTAGCAAATAAAACGAAATCCATTATAGAAATGTCGGTACCAAATCCGATTCCGGAAGGAAACAATGCTCTTTTTCGTGTCAGTAACTCTGCAGTGCAGTAATGAAATGTAATCATCCAATTCTTTCTGAACAGTTTGCCCTTCCATCCCAACTCCTTCCCTCATCTGTCTGTAACATTGATACCCTCTAACTATTCCCACCTTGTTTTGTCTTCAGCTTTGGTTTCTCATTAAAGCAAATTAGAAAGTGAGACTGATAAAAAAAAAATATCCACTGTAGACACTGTAAAATGTTACCAAAGTTTTGTTCTGTTAAAGTAACCAGAAACAGGCTTTTGCAACTCTAGTTTTATTGAACATTGCTAAAATAAGCTTTAATCTGTCAGAAGCATTTTCGTTTGGCGATTTGTGATAGTATAGGGGCCTACTTACATCTTTGGCGTGTGCTGACCTATAGAAATTTTGGAATTTAAAAGATAATATTTTTTATAGCTTTAAAACAGCATTATACATTTATAATAGTTAGTTTGTTACTGATATATATGCTGTTTAAGGAAGCAGTCTCGAAGAGTCTATTTTAGTATTACGAATGCAATTTCAGCATTTCCAAACGTTCCCTTTTCTGTCCATTTTATTAATGATATGTTGTCTTTCCAGTGAGCACATTTTTTTTCTTAGATTCAGTCATCTTGTAGAAAACAACAACACTGTATTATTACAATACATACTCCTATCAAAACGATCGAAAAGATATTTGTTCTTGCTTCAGGTGCTTAATATGATGAATATTTTCTTCGAGAGAACAGATCTGTACAGCCATAATTCATCTTAAACAAATGCATTCGATTACAACACCTACTTACTTAAAAAAAAAACAACTACCAAACGTTTAGCCAAACAAAATAGTTTCGGTGA
>JASPKP010004614.1:12500-17311 GCA_030674155.1 Stramonita haemastoma | reverse complement strand
TGTAGAATGTAGTGTTTTGTAATGTATCTTTAAAAACCGTAAACTAATGAATGTGTGCAACGTAATGTCATGTCAGCATTGCAAGCTAATGTAGTGTCATGTAATACTACGTAACCGATTTTTGAAATGTAATTCAAAATAACACAATAGAAATTCATGTAATAAACTTTACATAATGAAAATTTTAATTTGCACGTAAAAATGAATGAAATTTTCTGCAATGGAACGAAACCCATTTTAAATTTAAGTAATGCAGTGTAATGTTTTGATATCTTAAATGTATTTTTTTATTGCTTTTGCTTTGCAAGTGATACTTTTGCAGTTAAGCTTTTGTAATGTAATGCATGTAATATGATGTGCTATAATGATTTTATTTGACGTCCATACGCAGTGAGTGTAAGTTCATCGATGTCTGTATACAACAAAACGGGGGGGCAATTTATGTTACGTGTATGAAATGAAAATAAAAATTAAGAAATGTAATGAAATTTTGTGTGATTGTTTGTAAGTAATATAATTGATTTTTTGAAAATACAAAAAATATGTGATAAAATTAAAATTTAATTAATGCTATGTTATACTATGGAGGTTGTTTGTAACAACTTTATTGTATTGCAATAATTCCCTTTTGAAAATGTAATGTACTAAAACATAAAAGACATGAAATGGCGTGTTGTGTGATGAAATGAAATTGTAACGAAAGAAAATGTAAAGTAATCTGCCGATATAATCTTGTGTAGTAAAGCAAATTTCAAGTGTGTAATATTTTTGCAATGGGAAATAATATCAGGGTTAAATTCGAAATGCCCCCAATGCGATATAATGAAATAAACGTGTTTACTTAAATTTTTAATTTAATTGTATGTGTTTCCAAGTAATGTAATGTCATGTCTGTATGTATGCATGTCATGTTGTCTGTCATGTCATGCGTTTTCCGAAACGCAAGTGACGCATTTTGAGGTTCACAAAAAGGTGAGATTTTACGAATATGCGACAGTTTTTAAATCGGGTAACCATTTTGTATTTTGTTTTTTTGTCACTGTTGTCACAGAAGATTTTTCTGCGTAAAATTCGGGTTTGCTCTTCCGGGGAGAGCGCGTCGCACAATGCAGCGCTTTTTTTTTCCTCTGCAACGTATTAATTTTTTTTCCCCTTAGAGTGGCTTTTTTTCGTACAGTTTTTTTGCTAGGGTCAACCCCCTTGTTGCCGTGGGTTCTTTTACGTGCGCTAAATAGTGATGTGTAACACACGGGATCTCGGTTCATCGTTTCATCCGAAAGACTAGCACCCAGACCACCACTCAGGGTCTAATGGATGGGGGGAAACTTTTGGCGCCCAAACGGGGTACAAACCACCGCACACTCCGACCTAGACTTTTTGCTTTCTAGGCAAAGCGCGTTACCACCTAGACCACCGATCCACCTGTTGACAAAGAAGACAAGATAGCAACAGCTAGCTGTGTGTAGAACTACCGGAGATAAGGGAGATATTCAGAGTCTTTCCATACATCTAGACACACTTGTACAAAGTTTCAAAAACCACGATGTCGTTTTTAAAGGGCTAGGTACCTCGTGTATAATATCACTCCTGAAAATTCAAACACAAATGATCGTAAATCTCACATGGTAGCTCCCTCAGTAAATCTGAGAAGACATTGTCTTGTGTATAGTACTCCTCGTTCAGTAACGCAACTAGCATTTCAGTCACACAGTACAACTTTTTTTGGAACCCCCTCCCCCCACCCTTCCTACTGACCGCCTCTCCCCCCACCCCTCCCAGGAATAAGCCATGAAGAATGAAGGATTGTGGAAGTAAGATAGCGTTAAAGGTTAAGGTTTAGACAAAGGAAAGTGGGATAATAAAAAAACAACAACTTAGCTTGGTATTTTTAAGTGGCAGTCTAAAATTTGGCGAGTGTGTTGTGTCATCGCTAAGTGGTACCCCGTACCCCGTTTGGGCCCAAAACTTTTCCCCCATCCATTAGACCTTGAGTGATGGTCTGGAGGGGGAGGCAGGAGGGGGGGGGGGGAGGCAAGAGAGAATGTAGAAAATAGACAAGAAGGAGGAGACAGGAAGAAAACAAACAGGCAAAAACAAAGAGAGGGATAGAAAAGAGGGAAGTCAGCATAAAATTTCCAGAAGGAATTTTATACCAACAGGTGCCAAGAAAATCCCCATAGAGGGAGCGTGTCCAATCTGACCCTGCAACTATGTTTGAATTTTTTTTTTTGTTTAAATCAACAGAAAAAGCAATGAAGGATGAAGGAGTAGGAAGTGGGGGTAGTAGTTTTCAAAAATAAAAGAAACTTGGGACAAAAGGATAGTACGTAAAAACCTGGTAGACATTTTTTGAGGTTTTTTTTTTTTGTAGCAGTAAAAACATTGGTGAGAAGCATCATATGATCTGGGTGTCTTGTGTGTGGTGCGGATAGTTTTCCCGCCCTGACTATTCAAACATCACATGACTGACACGTGGCCTGCCTTTAAAAACAATGGAAAATTGTAGAGTAAGGGGAACGGGAAACCCAAAACGCGACATGTCAAATTACCAGTTTGTTATCAAAGCTTTCATTATTTTTAATTTGTTTCCGGATTGCGTGGTTAATTAGAAAAAAAACGGTAATTCTACCAATCTCCAGAACATTATATCCTTCCCTCCTCCTCCTCCTCCTCCTCCTCCTCCTCCTCCTCCCTGCTGCTGCTGCTGCTGCTGCTACTACTACTACTACTACTACTACTACTACTACTACTACTACTACTACTACTACTACTACTACTACTACTACTACTACTACTGCTGCTGCTGCTGCTGCTGCTGCTACTACTACGACTACTACTACTACTGCTACTACTACTACAACTACTACTACTACTACTACTACTACTACTACTACTGCTACTGCTACTACTTCTACTACTACTACTACTACTACTACTACTACTACTACTACTACTACTACTACTACTACTACTACTACTACTACTACTCGTTATTATTGCTATCCTTGCTAATCTGCTGCTGCTTCAACAAATACTACTATTTCTTCTACTTCTACTACAACTCCTGCTACTTCTGCTGCTGCTCCAACTGTTACTTCTGCTGCTGCTGCTACTACTACTAATACTACCTACTATTCTCGCCTTTTCCTTCCCTGTTCCTTAAGATGGCAGGTACCCATCTACAGCTAGGTGAACTTGGAGACGGCACTGAAGCCAAGGCGCACAAACGGTCACCCATCCAATTGGTAACCACTCTCGGTGCTGCTTTACCCTATAGCGTGGGGAAAGCGAGTACTCTGACCACTGAGCTGTTCCGTTCCTGTCTACAAAGTTACACCAGAAAATTAAAGAGAAAGGAGATTGGAGCATTACCAAGATAGGAAAATAGATTATACCAGCCAGCCAGCCAGCCAGCCAACTATTCAACCTACTAGCCAATCAATCAACCAACCAACCAACCAATTAACCAACCAACCAGCCAGCCAGCCAGCCAGCCAGCCAGCCAGCCAGCCAACCAACCAACAACCCCCCAAACAAGAAAACCCAGATAGTACCTACACATAATTGTGCGCGCACACGCACAATTATTTGTAATGAGCCAAGCACGAGAGATGTAAAACAACATGTGTGTGTGTATATATGTTTAGCTTTTGCTGCCCCAAAGTGTCTGCTTAATGTCTGCTTTGTTCATCTTCTGTCTTTACTGCTGTGTAGTATGTTGTATATTTTATACTATTTTAAGTCGCAGCAGATTTTTCTGCGTGAAATTCGGCAAGTTTTTTTTGGGGGAAAGCGCTTCACCACAAGAGCTGTGTCATCCGTTATTTTGTCTTTCCTTTTTATTTCAAATTCAAATCCAAAATTCAAACTCAGAAACACTTTACTATCTCATAGAAAGAGAAATTCAAGCGGGTACAGACCATACATTAAAAGGGTAAACATGTAAACCTATTAATATCACGGGGGAGGGGGGGGGGGGAGAATACCCCACAAGACAGTAACCGAATATGAGAATGTACCCATTATTTCTCGCCTTTATGTTTTCTGGTTTTTCTATTATAAGAATGGGGTTGTTTCTGCCCAGTTTTGCCAGAAACAAACTATGTGGGTGTTTTTTTTTTAAATAATTCTTTTATATCGAGGATAATGGGATAAGCACTCGTGGGCTTTTTTTCATCCAGTGCCCGTGTGTATGCAGTTGTGTAAATATTGTCATCTGTTCCCACCGGCACACAATGGCCTACTCTTACGAAAAGTTGGACAGGATTTAACGTGTGCACAAGATGTTCTGCGTGCATTCGCACACGGGGCCTCGGTTTACAGTCTCATCCAAAAGACTTTTGGGGAGAGTGGAGTCAGCACTGATGTTAACTCCAAAGGAAACATCCCCTCCAACGGGAATCGAACTCGGGTCGTCAAATTGCCAGCGCAATGTTCTGACCACTAGGCTATCCCGTCCCTGGGTTCTTGTACGTGCACGGAATGTGTGTTACACGCGTGACTTCTGTCTATCGCCTCCATTGAAAGACTAGCTACCACAGCAACACTCACTCAAGGTCCAGTGGATGGGGAAACATTTTGGGGCTGCACTGAGACAGGGATCAAACCCAAACTCTTCCCCTTTCTCGGCACTGACGTTACTTGAAAACCACCCGAAATACCGCCACAAATTAATCTCTTTCTATTCCAGCACCTAGACCCAGACATCTCACTTTCCCAGGGGGCACCGCCTACCAAACCAAGTCTACCATTGGATTTCATGTTTTGGGTCAACCCTTGCTTAGGGCGGGGGTGAGGGACAGGGATGTGCT
>JASPKP010004614.1:0-7500 GCA_030674155.1 Stramonita haemastoma | reverse complement strand
GCTGATGTTGATGATGATGATGATGATGATTATGTGACGACGACGACGATGATGATGATGATGATGATAATGATGATGATGATGATGATGATGATGATGATGATGATGATGATGATGATGATGATGATGATGATGATGATGATGATGATGATGATGATGATGATGATATACAACAAACAACAAACCTAGATGTTTCTCTGAAGAACTGGACAACAGAAAACCCTTCAGATAATAATCTCAAAAACAACAACAATTTACCTGGCTCAAAGATTTCACGCGATCCTCTCCGATGCATGCAGAGTATCTTATTTTTCCAGTTCAGCCACCTACTTACCAAAACTTAACTGCTGACGTGAATAACGGTATATATCCTTACCGTGCATATTTATTCTTCTAATACCACCCTATTTCAAATGGATGCAATGGCGGGTCTGCACGGCAGTTGAGCATGGATGGTGTATGTGAAAAATGGCCTCTCTTCAAGCTGCCGGATTGATGCCACCACAGCCAGACAGCAAACAGTCTGCAGAGGAGGTGAGAGGGGAGGGGGGGGGGGGGGTTTTCTCTTGTTATGCCGGGGGTTCAGTTCTTAGCTACTGATAGCCTAGTGTGTACAAGTCAGAGGAAAGCAGAGAGAGTTGGGGGGAAATGAGGGGTAATTTTTTTTCTTTTATATCGAGAATAATGGAAATAAGCACTCGTGGGACTTTTTTTTTTCATCCAGTCCCCCCGTGTGTGTTTCCCTTTTTGTAAATTTTATCACTTTTTCCCACCCATGGTCTACTCTTACGAAAAGCGGAACAGGATTTAACGTGTGCGCAAGATGTTCTGCGTGCGTTCACACACGGGGCGGTTTATAGTCTCATCCGAAAAGACTTTGTGGGGAGAGTGGTTCAGCAACTGATGTTAAATCCTGGAGAAAAATCTCTTTGACGGGATCGAACCCGAGTCGTAAATTGCGAGCGCAATGTTTAACCACTAGGGCTATCCCGTCCCCAACCTGTTGTTACACATTTCCATTCCGTATTTCAGAAGTGTGCGTGCATTCAAACCATGTAGTCTTCTACGTATCGTGTCATTTAACAAGGAAATATTCGTGGTAAAAAAAGTAAAATTTAAAATCCTTTTTTTCTTCATGTTTAAATATTTGTTTTCAAAGATGTCGTATTTTTTAAACCCAAAGTTTTTTAAAACCCAAAAAAAAACCCCCCTTTTCTGTTGTCCACTGGGTTTAAAAAAGCTTTCCCCACTTTCCCTGTTTGCTAGGGAAACTACAATAAACCCTTTAAAACCCAAAAAAGTAGAGATACAAAAATTGCTCTGAGAAAATCTATTTGGCTTTTTGATTTCATTTTGGCCGTTTCCAAGGGCCAAGGCTTTGGGTTCAGAAAAGCTTTTGCCTCACCCCAGTGATTTTTTCCCAAAACTAAGTTTTTGGCTGGGTCCCCAAAGCTTATAGCCCTGAAAGCTTTTTTTTTTTTTCTCTTTTCCCCTCCTCCCCCCCGTTTCTTCAGCCATATATTTGCAGGGCTATAGTGACCCTTGAGCCCAACCCACTCCCCAACGCAAAAAGATTTTAGCCCTTTAAGCCGGAAAGAGTGGGAAAAACTTTTGCCCAAATTTTTAAGTTTTTGAGACGTGAGGTGAAAAAAAAAACCCAGGGGGAAAAGAGGGGGTGAAAGAGAGAGAAAGAAAAAAATGGGGAGAGAGAGAAAGAGAGAGGAGGAGAAGAGAGAAGAGAAGAGGAGGAAGAGGAGGGAGGGGGAGGGGAGAGGGGAGGAAAAGGGAGAAAGGAGGGGAGACGAAAGAAAAGGGGAGAGAGTTTAAAGAGAGTTAGGGGAGGGAGGGGAAGAGAGAGAGAAAGACAGAGGGGACAGACAAAACGGGACGACGGGACGACAAAACAGACGGGATTTTGCGAGGACAAACCGCAGGAAGAAGGGGGACAGACCATAGCCCACAGGGGCCCAAAGGGGACAAGACACGACCCCAAGACAACACACACGCACGCACGCAACATACACGACACGGCCCCGGGGCACTCACACACACACAAAACACCCCACACACACACAAAACCCCGCACACATAAAACACCAAAACCCACACCCAAAAACCAAAACCACACAAAACAAACACCACACACACACAACACAACACACACAAACACAACACACGCACACAAAAACACACAAAACATTTACCCCACAAACCCAACCCCAAACCCAAAACCCTTTTACTTTTTTTGGGTTTATAGAAGGAAAATCTTTTTAAAAAAAAAAAAAAAAAAAGGGGCGGGTTTTTCGGTCAACACAACTGAGGGCAACAGAATAAAACAAAGTGATTTCAAAACTTCACTCAAAATTGAAAAAATCAACACCCAGTGGGGGGATAATTTTGCAGAGGCGACAAATTTCCCCTAAAGAAACCCAGAAAAAATTAGCATACAATAATTTTAAAAGGTAAAGGTTTTTTTTTCCCTTTTCCTGTTGGGGTTTCCGTTTGGGGGGGGGGAAGAGGGGGTTTCAGAGCCTCAGTTTTCCCCAGGGTTCAGTTAGTGAGGGTTTTGGGCGCCCAACCCCTTTTCCCTCGCGGGTTTTTTTTCCTTTCCCCTGAAGCTCAAAAAGGGGGGTACCTCTTTTTCCGCTGGGTGGGTCGGGGGGACTTTTTTAAATTTTTAACCGAAGCCAAGGCCCCGCAAAACGGTCACCCTTCCATTGGTAACCACGTGGGATCCCTGCTTAACCTTAAGTTGGGGAAGGCGAGTGTTTCGGGCCATTTGGAATTTTTCCCGGTCCCAAATACGAAAAGTATTTACCATAGTAATTTCAATATTAATGCAACTTTTGGGTTGATTTTTTTTAAGCACAAAGTTGTTTTCTGATTTTCCCCTCTGTCTCTCTTTCTTGTCTGTCTTTTTGTTTTTTTCTCTGTCTCTGTCTTGTTTTCTCTGTCTCTCTGTCTTTTGTCTCTCTGTCTCTCTGTCTCTCTTTTTTCTCTCTCTTTTATCTCTCTCTCTCACTTTTCTCTCTTTCTCTTCTCTCTTTTCTCTCTCTCTTCTCTTTTCCTCTAAATTGGATGATTTAATTACTACCCTTACAGTTTAATTTTGTAAAACTGTTTAAAAATGGTTTCTGATTAAAAATCATAGGGAGAATCCCCCTCAAAAGAGTAAAATATGATTATAACTACCGACAAAAACCCGGCAGAACCTTTTTTAAATTTTCGTAGTTCATTAGACTTCGGGGTTTAATTTTAGTTCAAGAATTTTGGAAAAATTTTGATTTTCCCCATAAAAGTTCTGGGAAATTAAAAAGTTTAATTGGATAAAATATTTTTTTTTCTTTTGGTTTTTTTTTTTTTGAAATTTTTTGTAAAGAAGGGGTTTTTTTTTTGGTTGGTTTTTTTTTTTAAAACCCAAAAAAAATATTCAAAAAAATAAAATTTTTTAAAATCTTGCCTGAGGGAAGATAATCTTTTCCCTAAATTTCCTCCCCTTTTAAAATTTTTTTATCATCCCTTTTATTGAGCCACACATAAATTTTTGTTTAAACCTTTTTTGGGGGATTCAGCGGGGTGAAAAACATTTTTTTAAAAACCTTGGCAAGTATGTAAAGGCTTTTGTCTTAAAGTACTTCTACTAAAATCTTAAATATTGTCATGTAATGTTTAAATCTGGGCTTGATATTCCCCCTTTCTAAATTTTGGAATTTAAAAGATAAAATTAAGGCAGTTTTTATGTTCAAATTTTTCTGGCTGTCCCTTCCCTTATTGATAAACAAGTTTTTTTTAAAAAACGAGTGTCGCTATTTTCAAAAAAATTAATTTTTTCCCAAACCTGCCCAGAAATTGATCTTTTTTCAAATCTAGCCTTGTTTACTCGGGTTTGGTTTTTATTAGGGGGAAATGATTTTTTCATCTTCATTTAAATTGTAAATTTTCCAGTCTATTACATTTAAACATAATTATCTTTTAAATTTTTTAAATTGAATAAATTTTAAAAAGGGAAATTTTCAATAATTTTTCTTTATTTTTTCTGGCTTTGGACCCCGCAACCTATTTAGTGCCTCCCTACCTGTCTCCCCTCCCCCCCCCCACCCCCTGCTTTTCTCTCTCCCTCTATTTTTCTTTTTTTTTTTCTTTTTATTTATTATTATTATTATTTTTTATTATTATTATTATTATTATTATTATTATATTATTATTTTATTATTATCATCATTTTCCTCATCATCTTTAATTTTTTTATTATTATTTTTATTATTTTTTATTTTTTTATTTTTTAAAAATTTATTCCTTCTTTTTCCCCCCATCCCCTAAAAAAATTCTTAAATTTTTTGCCCTTAAATTTTTTTTTTTTTTTCTATGTGCTCTTTTCCTTTATTTTTTTTTTTTTTTTTGATTATTTTTTTTTAAAAAAAATTTAAATTTTTATTTTATTTATTTATTTATTTTTTATTATTTTTTTTTTTTTTTTAATTTCCCCTTTTTTTTTTGACAAAAATTTTCTATGATTTTTAAAACGTTTGTTTTTTTTTTTTTTTTTTTCTGGGGGGGGGGGGGGGGGGGGGGGGGGGTTTGTTTTTTTTAATTTTAAAATTTTTGGTTGTTAATTTGTTTTCTTTTTGTTTTTTTTTTTCTTTGATTGAGGGGATGGATGTAAAAAACCCATTTTGTTTTGCTTTTTCTTTTTCCCTTAAAAAAAAGTTTCAAAGTTTCAAAGTTTAAAAAGTTTAAAATTTTTTCCTCTGTCTTGTCTGTCTGCGGTCTTTTCTGTCTGTCTGCCCGGGTTTACCCTTCTTTTTCTGTATGTCTGTCTGTCCTTTTCTTTCTCTCTCTCTTTGTCTCTCTTTTCTCTGTCTCTCGTCTCTCTGCCCTTCTGTCTCCCCTGTCCCCTTGTCTTCGGGTCTCTGTCTCTCTCTCTTTTCTATCTCTCTTTCCCCTTCTTTTCTCTTTTCTTTCTCTCTCTTCTTTTCTCTCTCCCCTCTCTCTCTCCCTCTCTCTCTCTCTCTCTCTTGTTATTGCGGGGTTTTTTAGAGGGTGGGGTGGGAGGGTGAATTAAGGAAGGGGGGGGGGTGGGGGGGTTTGGGGGGGGTTTATAGTCACTAGGAAAAGTTTGGCCATTGTTGAGAATTTTTTAAAAGGGAAAAGTTTTGGGGAATGATTTGACCTGTATTTCTACAGCCTAAGGGGAACGTGTTTTTTTTTGAAAGTGAAAAAAAAACTCAAATCTAATTTTCCCCCATTTTCCACCTAAAATTATTTTTTTGGGATTGATAAATTTTTTTCCCCTTTTTTTTAATTTTTTTTTCCCTTTTGTTCTTTTTGCGCATCTTTTAAAACCCTTGTTCCGCTTTTGTTAAGAGTAGGTCATTGTGTGCCGGTGGGAAAACAGTTGACTTTTTTAAAAAAACTCCCCAATAACCCCGGGGGAAGGGGATGAAAAAAAAAGCACCTGGGTTTTGCTTTTTTCCTTTAAACCTTTGATATAAAAGAATGAAATAAATAAAAAAATAAAAAAAAGGGTAATGGGGCAGTATACAGAATATTTCGTCATGAAAAAAACAAAAACTTCGCAATTGTAAAAATATGATTTTTTAAAAAAACAGTTGGGGGGGGGTGGGGAAAAAAATGCCCGGTTTTCATTAAAAAGAAAGGGGAAAAGGTTAAAAGTTCTATAAACCCATGTGGTGTAGGGAGAGCCCAAAACTTTAGAAGAACCCCAGCTTTTCTTTTTGGGCCGAATGTTTGAGGGGGGGCACCCATTTTCCTCTCTCTCGTGCTTTTCCTTCCCCCGAACCCCAATAAGGGAAAATTACCTATTGAAAGCCGGGGGGGGAATGGGGGAATGTACTGAAGGGCCAAAAGCGCGCAAAAAGGTCACCCCTTTAAAATTGATAACCCCGCTCGATACTGCTTAACCCTTTGCTTGGTGGAAAAAAGAGTGTTTTTTATCACTCAGTTATCCTGCCCCGTTGTTGATAATAAAAGGAAAAAAATAATAATAATAATAATAATATGTAGGGGGTCAATTTTTTAAAGCGTTGAGTCTTGTAAAGTAAGAAAATCCAAAACACCTTTTCATTCAAAACATTTTTCCGCAGATTCGATTTATTTACACGCTTCAAACCCCTCCCAAATAGGAAGATAGGAACATCTTTTGTGCCAAAACCCTCCACAAAATAGGAAGTAGGAACTTTTTGTAGTGCCCCCTCGGGGGTGTTTTGGGGTTTTTGTTTGTGTGTATGTTTTGTTTTTTGTGTGTGTGTGCTTTCTCAAGCTGCCCCTAGTGTGTTTATTTGGGCAAAAAGATATAGAATCATGTGTAACAGAGTGCGTATTTGTCTGCCGCGTTTTTGTACAAAATTCTCGGCGACGGGCTGCACGGTCAGGGCAGTGGGAAATTTTGGGGCCCCTAGAAAGAGGGTGAAAAAATACTAAATTTTACCGCTACGGGGGGAAAGTGCATGGGAGGGGACGGCTTTGACCACCCCCCCCGGGTACAGAAAAGTCGCACAATTCACAGGTGTGGATCCCAACCCTTGTACCCCCGTTTGCTGCGATTGGCAGTTCCGATCGCAAAGGGGAAGGGAAAACTAATTACCGCCCTGCCCCCAATGGGATTTCTTGGGAAGGGGAATACAGCTACCTTACGCATACTTAATTTTTCTTTTTCTTAAAATTAAAATATTTTATAACCTTTATGTCCGGGGCCGGAAGGGTTTTTTGCTGCGTAAAAAATTTGGGGTGCTCTCCCCGGGGGGGGAGTTGTCGCCAAAGTGCAGGCTTTCCTTTTTTTTTTCCCCTCAGGGATGGTGTCTAAACCGAACTTGTGTGCATGCTGTTTTTTTTTTTTAAAAAATGTTGTTTATCTGCCTCCTACGGGCCCCCGTTTGGGGGCTTTCCGAAAGGCCCGGGAAAGGGGATTTAACGTTTGCGCAAGATGGTTCTGCGTGCGTTTTTCACACGGAGCCCGGGTTTACAGTCTCATCGGAATGACTTTGACATTCAAAATTTGAGGGGGTTTTTTTGTCAAAAATGGGAAGACGGGGGGAGGGTGGGTTACCCAACGGTTTGGTTTATTTTTAAATTTTTTTTTATTTGTTAATAATTTTGACCCTGTTTTATAGTCTTTATTTATTACCCTTCTTTATTCTTTTATTTTCTATTTTCTTTCTCTGGGTTTCTTTTCACTTTTTATTAAAAGAATTATAAATTTTTATATTTGTATTTTATATAAAATATTTATATATTTTATTTATTTATTTTATATTATTTTTATTTTTATTTTACTTTTATAACGCGTTTTTGGGGTGCGGGGGCGTTTATATTGTGTGTGTGTGTGGGGTGTGTGTCCTTGTGTGTGTGTGTGGCGTTTTGGGGTTTTCGTCTTGCGTGTGTGAGTACGTTGAATTTGGTTTGGACCATAGATTGTTAATTTTTGCTTGTGTGATGTATAGGTTGAAAAACAAGCGCTTTTTATTTGTTTTTACAAAATAT